>JBAMMX010000022.1:19287501-19330001 GCA_037126225.1 Dillenia turbinata
CGGGCCTAAATTTGTTCAATTATATTACAATTTCCCAAGTTAACACTTCAAATAGTTCCAAATGCCTCGTGCGAGTGAATGAGGTTTCGCAAACGAAGTCCAAAAATTATACAATCATCCCAAAATATGTGTCCACGGTCGACTACGGACCTCAACATAAAGTTTGAAACTCTTATTTTCGATTTAAAACTTAATTCTCACCGTCGTGAATCAATCCACCAACAAGCTATCATGCCCTCGAGCCAAATACATAAGCCACAGCGCCATAATCTGTGCGGGAAAGAAAGAGGAGGGGTGAGTCACTGGGGAGAAGAACTGCTCAGTGAGTGAGTGGGTCAAAGTATGTCGTGTAATTTGGGGTGTGGCCCAGGTGTCGAAACATAAGTATACAAATCATATTTCAAATCATACGTACTTTTCATTTCGACAATTTATCATTAACACTTGTGACAAATCAAATATGCATCCAAAGCAACATCAAAATCTTAGAAATTTGCCGGTAGAAAATGTCCGTGAAGGTCTCTGCAGCGCATGGTGTGGCCGAGGTGTTTTGTCGATTTTTATTGAAGTGCTCTCTGCCGGCGTTGGCGACGGACCTCGTCAGGTGCTAGACTTGGATAGCATCCAAATCCTCCCCCTTTCGGGTTCAACTTTGCCCTAGTACCGTGTCGTAAATATAATCTCGACAACTCGTGGGATACCCGGGCCTTAGCTTTTCCGGACGCCGCAACGCCTCTCCACGGTGTCCTTCATAGCTACAGAACAATACATATCCAAGCCCACCAAGGCCGTATCAATATCATATCAAACATGTGCCGTAAATCGAGGTTCGCAAACCAAATGCAACATATATCTTAAAATGGCACATTTCACATTTCAACAGCATGGATCCATGTTCATAATTGACCAAATTTTGGGCATCCATCAGTTCACAAAAATCTTTTCGAAGGCTCATTCAAAATATTTGAAGCACACGATAAATCATGCTCATTTATCAAGCTGTTGTAAAAAGCAATGTTTACATAATGCGCGAAAACGTGAATAAACCCTCACGATGTACGGAAGATCCCAATCACTCCCTCTGATACTGATGTCGAAATCGTGCTCCCTCGATGGAGTCTCCAATCAAGTCACTCCAATTATAACACATCATATATTTCTCACCTCGACCTCGATTGTATCTATGTGCATTCTCCAACATCACCTTTGTTCAATCCATATACACTTGCTTATCCTTCTAATTCAATCAATTAAAATTTTACTCGTCCTCGATTGACATGCAATACAAAATCGTAATTATGTCCGCCATTTTCATTTTCCCTACAATTTTGTACAAGTCTCAATTCTTGATTCCTTGAATACACTCCTAATGTCATCAATTTCATTTCATTTATAATTAAGTAACACATTCAAAACCAAGTCCTAATTCAACTCCAAAACCACTCAAAGTCGGAAACATGTGTAAATTAATAACTTGTCTCCAAAATAGAAAAATCTTTGGAAAATCATATACTTTTAGATTATCGTCCGATTTCTATGACCAATAATTTTATTTCTTAAGGTATATAATATTATTCATAATATTAATACATAATATAATTGATTAAATAAAATCAAAAATTTATAATATAATATAACAATTCTAATCATATAAAAATTAACCCAATTGCAAGAGATATTATAATGTATTTAGAGGAAGAAGTAAACTATTTTATACTAGCTAATTACACTAACTAGTTTGATAAATTCTAATCGGATAAATCACATTACATCCTTAGCCAAACTTTTTTCTTAAAATGGATGGATATTGGATATTGATTATTAAATTATATAATATTGATAATTACTAATTTATATAATTATATAGTATCATTTAAATTACTAATACAACTGATATTAATTTTCATTACTAAGTTTATCTAATTACTAATATTAAATATCATGTACTATTATTTAAATTAATAATATCCAATTTATTAATGAATTGTGTAAGAATTGTCAAAGTAAGACTATATATTATGTATTAATTGGTTACATGATTTTATATTATAATAGTGCTCTACAATGGCACGACACTATTAAGTTTATCTTAAATTGAAAAATGTGAATTACAACCAACACATGGATCATAAATTGAAATTGATCCAAACGATTAATATTATATAATTATATAATTTAGCATTACATATAATAATGTAGTAATATAAATTCATATTATGTTAATGATGCTTTTGAAGACAGTAAAACAATCCAAATTAGTTTTTTCTCCTTTATAGTATTATCAAATTGGCGAATTATGCGATGTGTGGCGACCATCGGTCGTTTTTTCCAATGGGTGGGTGGTAATTAGAACCGAATCTTAAATGGACATTTAAGATAAATAATAGGAAATGAGAATCGAGGGGATTAAAGAGGGAAGTTGTGGAGAGAAAAAAAGGAAAGTTAGGTTTTAAAAGAGAAGAAAGAATTGAAAATGGGAAGTTATATTAAAAAAAATGCGTGACAATTTAAGGCGGCAATGGGTGCGAAGAATAACTTCAATTAGCACTATGTATTACTGGAATGTTACAAAGTTATTGTAAACTTACTACTATTTTACTACTAATTACCATTATATTTCTAATATTAATTTCGTGAACTTACCCACAATTTAAGTTACCATAGTTATCATTAATTATCACATATTACTATTAATTATGTTATACCATAATTTAATTTAGTATTATATTACTATTAGTTATCATTATATTACTATTAATTATTACTATATATATTTCACAATTTAACTTACCACTAATTACTATTAGTTACAACTATATTACTACTAATTATCAAAAACTTAACACAATTATAATTACTACTATATTACTATTAGTTAACCTAAATTTACTACTATATTACTACAAATTATAAACATAATTTATTATAAAATTAAATTATTCCTCTACCAATATTATTGACGATAATTAATAATTGTTTTAATATAAATATCTCTTTACAAACGGTTCAATTAATATGTTAGCATAAATATAGACTTACGTTAATGATATGGTTTAACCGTTATTAAAAAACTCATATAGTAATTTTTTCCAAACCATCACTAAAGATTATCACATTTGTCGATGACAAATGATAATCATATAAAAATAATTTACACAAAAAAATATATTAGTTAGTATAGATGAATAGATGAAGAATTTATACAAACGTAAGTTAATACAAATAAGATTTATATAGTGATTGTTTTCAAAAATATCTCTATACACCGCTATATTTAAGAACCACAACTAATTGAACAAATTGAATATTAGTTTTTATAGACATTGCTACTTTACTAACGGTTGATAAACTTTTTTCTGATCGACAATTTATATTTTAGAAAATGTATATATTTTCTAACCATTTCGTCCTCTCTAAAGATCATAAAAAACGCTACTAAACTCACCGTCATTAAAATCACCGTCCTGGGTATTGTTTAATTTTGTAGTGTGGAATGATACACACGCTAGAAGAGCGGAGAGATTTTAGAGGAAGATTGGGATAACAGTTAACTACCCATTATTTTTAATTAATATTTAAATAAATTTAAATTACTCTAACTTGTGGTATTTGTAAAAGCTTCCTCATGCGCATATTTTACCAATGCATCCAATAACCTTCTCCCAAAAAAAAAAAAAAAATAGACTTTATGTTGAATGTTGATATCATACTGGGCACTCTTTTCGTTTTCTTTCTTATTGTGAAAATGTTTTTCTCTATCTTTAACATACGACATAATATCTTATAAATTGTTACTACATGTGTACTTTGTTGATCTTCGTGGCATAAAAATCTTGCTCGAATCTCAAATTTTATAGGAAAAAGGTTGCAACACCCTCAAATTCTTGACTTTAGCATCAAAACCTTTTTCAGATGTATGATAATATATATATATATATATATATATATATATATATATATATATATATATATATATATTGTTTTCATTTTCAATGCTCTAGGGGCAGCCGTGCTGCCGCAATTTATTATTGAAGGAGACCAACTCTTATGACCCCATTTCTATTTCTTCCCCTTTGAACCCCCAAAATCACAGAAGTTTTTTTTTTTTTTTAAAAAAAAAAAAAGATATGAAAATTTGAAGTCAGTTTTATTTTTATAATACTAAAATGGGCAAGATTAGTTTTTATGCATAGTTTTTTTTTCTTTTTATCATTATTTTTATTTTTATTTTTTGGTTTTATCTTTTTTATTTTATTTTTAAAATTTAATTTTATGTTATTATTTTTTCTTATCCTCTATATTGGTGTTTGATACAATCGACTCAAAATTTTGAAATTAAGGGTTGTCTCCGGTGTTGCAAAGCCGGTGTTGTATCTTTGCTTAGAACGATAAATACTTCTAAATTGATGTATATTTGCTTAGAAAGATAAATTTTGAAATTTAATTTTAGAATGTATGGATCAACTCTCAACCTATACATTTTATGAGTTGGTTCATAAATTAGACCATTTATATAGTTAACTCATACAAATTCGTGATTAGTAGCAGGTTGACCTGCAACCCGTGTGACCCTCAAATTTTTGTAAAAGCCGTGGATGGTTAATATAACTCTTCTTGGTTTTCAAGTTAACTTTTGTCAACTCAAAGCAAAAGGGGAAAAAAATACCTTCACACTATTTAAGATTCATAATGATCTTCTCTTCCCCACTCAAAAAATGAGAAATCTCAAAGGAGTGGTAAAACTTGTAACATATTCCAAAGACTTGCAAAGGAAAAAAAATTGTATCACTTAATCAATCTCTCAACAATGATTCCACCAATTTATTTCTCTTAAAAAAAAAGAGTTTAAAGGAAATTATGCATAAAATATCTATTATAAATAATATTTAGAGAAATATCTCTCTCATTAAATTTGGAGCAATAGAGAAATTTTTATTTTACAATATTTATAAAATATTATTCATAGTCCAAATTTAAAATATATTACATTTTATAAATATTGTGAGTAATATTTTATATTTAAAAGATATAATTATATATTTTTATATTTTAAAATAATAAAAAGTTAACGATTGAATCAATGATTCAACGGTTTAATCAATTGAACTAGACACATGGGTCAATGTGCGGTTAGGGCTTAGTAACATTTTAGATGTTTGCCTCCATGAATATAATTTTGGAAGTATATATTGGGAGAATCACTTTGGTGAATAGTTAAAACGATAGAGACAGATGAAATTAATAACACAAAGTTTTCCTTTTACATTTCACATTGAAATTGAGAATCGCAGCAACCACAATAGAACTTGTGGGTCATACATAGCTATTATAATTTTACTAATAAGAAGGCACCAATTCCTTTTACTTTCTTAAGAATTTTGTCACCATTATAATTCGAATATGAATCGCTATTGTAATTCGAACCTCTGCTCCTCCAAGACGCCAATTTCATTAATTATTACAAAAACAAAAAATGTAAAACATACAAAGAGAGGGTCTTTGACTTCTTCTTCGTATAAATCTTGCCCGAGTAGTCCTTGAACTGGATTCAATAGAGTTGGTGTTGGCTCTTTAATGAGAGTGTAAGTAATTGTCATCCAACTTATAACATTCTTCAAGAATATTACCAACTAATTTGACTTGCAAGGATAAACTCAGTTCAATTCATCCCAAGGGAAGGATCTTCTTGTGCGGACACATTAAGTCGGCTAAGTCATTCAATATCTCATGGTTTCTATGATTTGTTGTCACAGCTTATATTCAATTTTATCTCATGACATTCGAGGTTTAGCTTCTTTTAGGAGCCAGTGATCTCACCCTATTTGTACCAAAAAAAAAAAAAAACAAATCAATGGAAAAGTACAAACTCATATTAAAATTAAATCACAGAACTTTATTTTTTAAAGGATAATAAAATTTGAAATCAATTTCATTCTTTATAATACTAAAATGGGTAAGGGAAAAAAAATCCTTTATTATTATTATTATTTGAAATTTTTATGAATAGTTTATTTTTATTTTTATCATTATTTTTATTTTTTTTATATTCTTTATTTTTATTTTAAAATTTAATTTTATGTTATTCTTTTTTCTCATCTTCTATATTGACTTCTTACACTGTAAATTTGGGATTAACGTTGTTGTT
Organism: Dillenia turbinata; assembly: GCA_037126225.1. Classification (NCBI taxonomy): domain Eukaryota; kingdom Viridiplantae; phylum Streptophyta; class Magnoliopsida; order Dilleniales; family Dilleniaceae; genus Dillenia; species Dillenia turbinata. Next base: position 19,293,647 of record JBAMMX010000022.1, read on the forward strand.
GCCGGTGCTGTATCTTTGCTTAGAAAGATAAATACATCAATTTCAACGAGGTTTTTCACCCCCAAACGCAATTATATTTTTTTTAATATAATACTTTTATGGCATATGATATTGTAAAATTTTTTAATAATACTAACATGTGGTGTCAATTTTGCAGTCGAGTTCTGGCTTGGTGTTGCCTATCATGTTTTGTTATGTCGGTATTGGAATAAATGTATTTGGTCAAAATCGTGGGGTGTATGGTTGGGTAATTAATGAGTTTTTTTTATTTTTTTTTCCCCCCTTCACTTTTCCTATGACTTTGATTGTATAGGGACAGAACCAAAGTGATCAAGAAGTGCCATTCCTAGTAAAGGCTTCAGCTCAAGCTATAAATGCGAGTCCTGTGCCTGCATGTGCATTCATCCAAGTTCATAACTCTATTATAAAGTAGAAAGATATGGAGACAATGTCAAGTATCAGTGCTTCCTTTGTTTCAGAGTCTTTTACCATGTCTTGTATACGATCAATTAGAAGTTCATGGAGAGCTTCTCTCTCATGGCAGATGCGCCATGACTACGTACCATGGCGCGCTTCGAGGTCATGCATGTGCACACTGACTCCATTGTCACCAAGCTTCACAAAGCCTCGCAAAGACAACAATTCCGTACTCAAGTCTTTGCCCATTTCCTCCACTGAAGTAGTCCTCTCTCTCTCTCTCTCTCTCTCTCTCTCTCTCTCTCCCCCTCTCTCTCTCTCTCTCTCCCTCTCGCGGTGAGAATTTACTTGTGAACCTTTGACCATGGAGCTTGGGAGTGGTCCCTACTTGTGTTGATTACTCCCTTTACTTGGGCTCGGCCTGAACTGGCCATCTCAACAACAAGGATCCTTACCCTAGAAAAGATGTAAATTGCACAACTAAGGAAGCTATAATTTGTTTTTGGTTTTGTAGGAGTTAGAAGAAGCTCAACTGGGCTACAACACTAGTACCGCTATAGAAGAGCTGCAAGGAAGAATTCAGAGGAAATTATTGAAGAAGGATTTAGAGCCAATGCAAGCACTCAAGTTGATAGACACACTTCAGAGGCTAGGAATCGCATATTATTTTGATGAAAAGATCGATTCATTGTTGGAGAAGTCTGCTTATGGCACCAAGATTGGCAATAATCTTTCCCAAACTGCCCTCCTTTTCAGGTTACTTAGGCAAAAGGGCTACCCAATTAGTTCAGGTACATTTATTTTATTTTATTTTATTTCACATATATATTTTTTTTATTAGATCATCGGTATTCGAAATTATATTTCGATTAATCCGATAAACCTTATTTAAGGAACGGTTTTTTCAACATAGTTTTTTTTTTCATTCTCAAATTTTGAAACCAAAACTTGATTAATAAATCAACATCACGTCTAATTAGGCCGATTGTCTGATGGGGTATATATATATATATATATATTTTGTATGTGTGATGTAAAGAAAACGTACTAATATTAGATATTTTTTAATTTATTATCATAAATAATTTATATATTGTAATATATGTAATTTTAAACTATATTTACTGAAGTCATAGGAAGTACTACAGACTTAATGAAACGTCACATTCAAAATTGCCATAGGAGGTTGCTTCTTTCTTTTTCGTCACCCTCGAGATTTGCGACCATATTAAATTGTGTATACACACGCTTGCCAAATTTCGATTTGCTAAATAATATTGTTTTAATAAAAATATAACAAAAAAATTACAAATTAAATATTTATAAATAAAATATTAATATTTTTATATTAAAAAATTATTAATCAATTACTTAAAACGTCTGGAAAAGAATGGGGTGCCTTAAATTCGTCAGGATTTTGTTGAATGGATTTCACTGCAATTCAACACAAGTGGTTGGAATAATTCAATATTTTGATGGTGATTGGATCTGACTGCTATCAACTGCGGGACATTCTACAAAGTGTACGAAGCAGATGTTGGTTCTGTCATTTTTCAATCACATAAAATAGATAAATAAATAACAACAACCATGTAAAGTGACCCAACGTTTCACCCCCCCCCCCAAAAAAAAACAGAAATCGATAAAAAAACTATAAAAATAAAAATATAGAAAATATAAAAGAAATCAGAAATATAAAAATTATTATATAAATGATCAAATATATAATTATTAGTTATAAGAAAATAATATAAAAATTATAATTATAATTAAATAATTTATTAATTTATTAAATATAAAAAAATTGTAAATATAAAAATATATAATGACTTTGTACAAATATTGATTAATTTACTTTATCAAGACGTTTAAAAAATGAAAAATATTTTGAAAATAAAAAAAAATATTAATATTGAAAAGTTTTTATAAATAAAACAGCTGATCCACAATAGCTCATTTCCGTGAGTTATGGTAAGACTTGGCAAAAAAATAGTTATAATTTTTTCCGTTCATTATTATTTAGCAATCACATATAGTATTCTTTGCTTTAGCTCCAAAATTTTCAAATTTTAGTAAGGGTAAGCTATGAGGCTACCTTGGCTAATAATATTTATTCCATTAGTACAAGGTTTTATTTCTCATAAATATATTCTTATTATGTATTTCTACTAACAAGATTGTAATTAACATATATAATGTCATTTTTTTTTTTAGATATTTTCCACGAATTTACTAAGAATGGAAGATTCAAGGAATCCTTGAGCCAAGATGTGTGGGGTATGTTAAGCTTGTATGAAGCTTCATGTTTGGGTGGAGAAGGTGAAGACATTCTATCACAAGCTATGAAATTTACCAAAACCCATCTTACACAAACCCTATCAAAAATGGCACCAGAGTCTGCAAAAACCATTCGCGGGGCCTTGGAGCTTCCAAGGCATCATAGGATGGAGAGATTGGAAGCTAGAGCTTACATTGATGACAATAGCAGAAAAATCAGTGGGAGCCCAACAATTTTGCAACTAGCCAAGTTGGATTTCAACAGGGTTCAATCCTTACACCAAAGCGAATTGAATGAAATAATCAGGTTTGTTTCTTACATAATTTTATTGTGTAAGCAAAGAAAATTATAAAAAAACATTATTCTCCACCCAAGTCATACATGCATATTTATTAAGGATTTTTATTATTTTCTTTTAGGTGGTGGAAGGATTTGGGACTTGTTGACAAGCTTCGGTTTGCTAGAGATCGACCTTTGGAATGCTTTCTATGGTCTGTAGGCATATTTCCAGAGCCACAGCACTCAAGAAGCCGAATTGAATTGACCAAAACCATTGCCATTCTTCTGGTTATTGATGATGTTTTTGATTCTTATGGCTCCTTAGATGAATTAATTCTCTTCACTGACGCAATTAAAAGGTTCGAAAGTCTCTTATCCAGACACAACAAAGGCACGAGCATGGAACACAAAATACAATCTAATTATACGTAACATTATACAATAGTCGTATAAGTTTGTAATGACCTACAATTACTAATATGTTCTCAAATATGTTTTTTTATAGGTGGGATATTACCGCAATGGAAATGCTACCAGATTACATGAAAATATGTTACATGGCTCTGTACAATACTACTAATGTAATTGGTTTCAAAATCCTTAAAGAACATGGATTATGGGTCGTGCCACATCTTAAAAGAACGGTAATATTTTCAACAGACGGATTTATTTATTTTTCATCAATGGAAAGGGAATGAGCTTTAAGTCATTCTGTGTAATGGGCGCAGTGGGTGGACATGATTGAAGGTTTTCTAGTTGAAGCCAAGTGGTTCCACAAAGGGTATGTTCCAAACTTTGAGGAGTATTTGGAAAATGGTGTGGCAACCGCAGGGACATACATGGCTTTGGTGCATACCTTCTTTCTTGTAGGGATGCAGGTCAATGAACATACTATAAAGATGATGCAGCCCTATCCTAAGCTCTTCTCTTGCGCAGGAAGGATCCTTCGCCTCTGGGATGATCTTGGAACTGCCAAAGTTTGTATTTCCAATTAAACTAAATTAAATAAATAACAACAACTATAGCTACAATCCGACCTTGAGCATAAATGTTCTTAACTACTGCTATTACTAAATGTAAATGTTATTGCAGGAGGAGCAGGAGAGAGGAGATGTTGCATCGAGCATGGAGTGCCTCATGAGAGAGAACAACATTTCATCGGATATCGAAGCCAGGGAGCATGTGAGGCAGTTAATCCAAAGCTTATGGAGGGAGCTCAATGGAGAGCTAGTAACTTCAAGTGGACTCCCATTATCAACTGTTAAAGCTTGCTTTAATGTTTCAAGAACTTCTAGGGTAATTTATCAACATGGTGATGATGACATGGCTTTTGGGGTAGAATATCATGTGAACTCCTTGTTTAGACCAGTCACACATTAGGATTAGGTTTCCCTCAAATCTGTTCTGGATTGCTTAACGACCACTTGATTCATCAACTTTATGTAGTTCAAGCCAATGATGCAATGCTTTTATTGTCATGTTAGTAGTTTCTTAAGATATAATGTTATTCCGGCATGTGGGATTTCGTAAATTAAGTGAACGGGATTAGGAAACCAGGTGCATGGTTTATGATGTAATTTGAAAACAATTTTCAGAAAGGAAAAATATTATACACACACACACATTGCCATTTAAGTTGGGATTTAACTTTAAATATCATTGTCATAAATTAAACCATAGCTCTCGAGTAGGTCTTTTTTTTATATATAATCAATTAATATCTGAAATTATATTTTGATTAATATGATTTGAGTATTGACTGATCTAATTTAAGAAAAATTCTGTCTTTTATATTCTATAGTTAGGAAAAAGATTTAATTAAAAAATTTAATATTTTTATCAAAACTTCGTGGTAATAACCCAAATGACCAACTTCGTGTTATCATGTCGGACCCAACTCAACCATCGGAAATTGGTTGGTGGTAGAAAGGATGTCCTCAACAAAAGAGGGAAGAAAAAAATCCCCGGGCCAAAAGGCGAGAAAAAAAAAAAAAAGGAAGGGGGGGGGAAAGGGGGGGGGAAAAAGGGGGGGGGACCCGGAAAAAAAAAAAAAAGGGGGTCTTAACTTCCAATCTTCATCTTACAGTTTGGAACAAAAAAAAAAAAAAAAAAAAATTTTTTTTTTTTATACATCTATTAATACTCAAATCTGAAAAAGATATTATTTAAATTGAAACTAGAATAGAATCCTGTTCTGTGTTTTTAAACTATTTACTGGAGGCGTGACACTAGATTGTTTGTTTTTGTATATTTAAAATTTTATTTCGATTAATTTAAATCAAATGATCAAATTTTAATATTAATTTTATTATTATTAAAACTTAAAACTAAATATTTAATATAAAATTTTAATATTTTTTTTATTAATACATTGAAATTATGGCATGGTGTCGGACAAGAGAGCTGCAGTCTGCTCACACTGTGTCATTCCCACACTCCTCCTCGACTGCTTCCTCCCCATTCACGCTTCTTCCGGCATAGATAATTTTTTTATTTATTTAATTACTTTTAAAATTTAATCGAATGAAATTACGTAAAACATGGGGTTCTCTGGTCTAGCTTTTGCTCTAATGGCGGCTTCAGATTTCCCATGTCCCTTCGAGTTGCACCTTGTCACACGAGTCTCCCACAAAACACAATATCACCATATTTTGCAGTCGAGGAATTTATGACTTTAAATGGTTTTTTCTATGATTTTATTTTCATTATATATGCATGCACTACAATAACCAAGCTTTTGTTATTAAATATGCTATTAAATTAACCTTTCATTTTCTTTTCTTTAAAAAACAATTTACTAAATTTTAATTTTTAACGAGAAGATTTTTAAAATTAACAGAACGGATTTAAATTTTAAAATTTCTTTAAATTATATTAAGAAAAGATGTAATTTCTATTTTAAAAAAATAATTATTAAAATAGAGAATTTTATATACGATGAGTACTCAAATAGAACTTTTTTCCTTAATACAAGTATGCTTCCTTCGATTTAAATGGATGCTTCACATTAATGTTAAGTTCCAGGGAAAAAAAAAAACGTTTACATTTATAATTTTTTCAAGAATGTTTCTTAATTGAAATAATCATTCGAATGTTTTAATATTTTAACTCGAACTAAAAATTCTGGATTTGAATTTATCTTCTCTTTCATTAAAAAAAAATGATACGACAGTATTACCAAATTAAAAAAAAAAATGTTATTAAATAAAATTTTTGGTTAAAAATAACACAAAGTCTTCTACTTTTTTTCCCAAAAGCCCCAAATAAACTTTCATGTTTAAATTCACACGAACTACAAATTTTGCATCATCTCTCTGTATATAAAGCGCCAATAGGCGCTACCGTACACAACTTTTCGAACATCATCTCCCTGTACACAACATCACTTGTCTCATATTTTTTTAATCACCCTTACATTTTTTTGACCCAATTTTTTTTTTTATTTTTACTTTCGTTTTACTTAAATCTTTTCCCTTTTTTTTATATAGATTTTTCTCTTTTGTTTTTAGTCTCCTTTATTTTTAAACTATTATTTTTTAATTTTTTCTCCATTCAATCCTTATTTTTTTCATTTTTTATCTATTTTTTCCTCTTAATTTCTTTATCTTTTTTTTAAAATATAGTTTTTTCCTTTTTATTTTTTGGTCTTATCTACGATCGTCCTTTTATTTTTTAAACTATAATTTTTAATTTTTTTCATTCAAATTATTACTCTTTTTATTTTTAGACATATTTTTTCTTTTAAATCCTTCGTCTTTTTTTAATATAGCTTTATTTTTATTTTTTGTCTCATTTGTCTATTCATATTTTTACTTTTTTGACCCAATTTTTTTTTTTTATTTGAGTTCTTCGTCTTTTTCCACATAGATTTTTTTCATTTTGTTTTTTTTATCCCACGGATGATGACCTTTTTTATTTTTAGACCATAATTTTTTTTTCTTTATTTAAATTCTTTCCCTTATTATTTTTTGTTCCATTTTTTTCCTCTTAAATCATTCATCTTTTTTTATATAGATTTTTCCTTTTTTTATTTTTTTTAACTCCATAGATAGTCATTTTATTATTTTTTTATTTCACTTGTTACCTTTTTAAGAACCTCGGTAGTTATTTTCTTTATCATTTATATATATTGTACTTTTTATTAATTTAGATAAAATTTAGTGTAAATATGAATGGCATTTGAAAATGAGAAAAGAAGAAGACATAAAAAAGGATCCCATCGAAATCAATAGGTTTCCCTGCAAAAATGGTGGGGTATCATTGATGCCAAGAGTCCCTTTTAAAAGCAAACAATGTGTCTTTTGCATGGGGATTGGGGGTCCTTATCATTACTCTACCCCCCCCCCCCAAAAAAAAAAAAAAATGAAAAACAACTCCTCTGTTCCATTTTGTCATCAAAGCAAAAAATAGTGCAGTTATTTGGTTTCTTGTCAGTCTCGCTTAGGTTAAAATGAGTGCTTTGGACTACTGCAAAAGTGACAAAAAATTTTACATTAAAAATGTGTATTAAAAGGGGAAATAGAATCAAAATCTACCTCTTAAAACTTTTTCCTATGTGGTATATCAATTTTTGTCCCTTAAACTTTTCATGAGGAGTAATATTTACTTTGAAGGTGAAAGTAAATGTCACCTTAAAATGGGGTAATTTTTTTTTTAAATATACACCACTTGATAAACAACTTTGGTCCTGACTAAATTTGGTTTAAGAGATATTAATTTTTTAAAGGGTAAAACTCTCTTAATGTATATTTTCACTATAAACAAGAATTAAACTCGGGATTTTATTTAAAGGTATTAATAGGAATGGTTTGAGTTAAATCGAAAAACCAAACCAAATCAAATAGAAATTTTCAATTTGATTCCACTTCTTTTAAAAAAAAAATTAAATTCAGGTTGGACATTTGAAAATTTCTAATCTAAACCGACTAGTGCCGGTTTGGATTGGAAATGTAGACTTCGACTAGTGTCAGTTTGAAGAAATTTCTTTTGATGATCTTCAATAGATGCTAAACACGTAAATATTATTTTTGGGAATTATGTTATATGAACCAAAGAAGAAAAATTTTTGTATATCTCTTTATATTTGGATTTGATAAATAATTGCTTGATTTTCATATACAAGTATTGAAAAATCCTTACTTTCATGACGTGGAACTTTTTTTAATTTGTTTTAAAAATCCTCTTTTGCAAGAGTTATTGGTTTTATTGGGACATTTGAATTATGTGATGAATTTTGAACATATATTGAACTTGTAAATTTATTTAAATGAATTTAGAATATTGAAATATCTTGCAATACCTTGGGACACAGGGTAGGGTTCACACATGTTTCGAGGTAGCACGATGATTATTGCATGATCGACTTGAGAGTCGGGGCATGACAGATCCAATTTTCAAGTATAAACCCATTGGCCAAAATTGGATATATGTCCAATTAAAAATATAATTTTTAACTCAAATATTTGTTATGTATATATTTTGAGATATTATAATTGAAACAACATTTCACCAAAGTGACATCTCTTGGGAAAATTATTTTATTTTGAGATATAAAAGGATATGCATATACAACTTATGTAAATCTTAATTGGCTCAAAAGAACGTCAGTGTTTTTCAAAATTGTGTGTGTATTAACGTTAATAAACACGTGATAATTTTTTGATTTTACACGTAAATTGTAAATCGAGTCAAAGTAACGTTTACAATATGACATGTTAATTTATTATTAATATTTAATTACTATATCAGGGTACTACTTATAAGTTAATTATTTTGTTTAAAGATAAAATATTAATGGAGTTATTGATATCTTATGATGGGGTTTATATTTATTAGAATTATTAATTAATTATTTTAGGTCGTTGTAAGTATGTTTGTTGATTATTTATTGTTCTTTATCCAGCTTTACTTTCTACTTTTGCAAATATCAATACCTAACTTAGATCAATTTCTATGTTAGATGGCTCAATTTTAAATTATAATAAGAGAATCTACTTATAATTCTCAGAGTCATGGACTTGACCCTACATTAAGAATTGACCATCCTCCACCATTTACCGATAAGAGTAAGTTAGAAGAAAAGAAAGAGATGAAAAGGTGAAAGAGATCTAATCATATGTGTCTAATTATAATAAAATAGATCATTCCAAAGACATTAGAGACATTAAACCAATATTTTTAAAATCGAATCAGCAATTGACTCAACTAACCTATTGATTCATCAATTCATTCAATTTATTGATCAGATTAATCAGACCATTTTACGAATCGAATGATATTATCATGATATCATATATATAATTTGTATATTATATATTTTAAAATTAATATAAAATTTATATATTTCTATTAAAAAAATATATTAAAGTAAGCAAAAAAATATCACTTTTATTAATTATAATAACCACTCATGAAATTCATATTAAAAAATAAAAATAAAATAATTAAATCATATTTGTAATCGAAAAATAGTACAATATTTCTGAAATATAGAGAAATTATGTATAGATTAAATGCACTAGTATTAATTTATTTAGTAAGTGATAAATTAAAAATAAAAAATTTTCAAAATTATGGCTTTCAAAAATAAAGGGAAATTTTTTTCATGAAGTAAGTACATGTATTACATTTTTTATATAATATAAGTTGAATGGTATAATTTTTGAAAAAGTTTTGAACTCTAATGTTATTCGACCAAATTGTTGAATGAAATGTCAAAACATATTTATCTCAAATTGGATAGATATAGATTATAGAGAGAATAAGGAAAGAGACATGTATAAATAAAGAGGAAAGAGAAATGAGAAGCATGCTTTCTCAATAAAGTGTCATGATTTATAGTTAAACTGCATTAATTTGTGATTGAACCAGTTTGAATGATTCATCGAATTTTACCGGTTTTGATTTCATCCGATTTAATAATAAAAACCAAATCGGAATATAAAAATGTTTACAATTAAATCAGTCAAATCGGTCGGTCTGATTTTATTTTAAAAACACTGCACTAAACCCCCCAAATAATACCAAAGAAAAAAAAAAAAGATAGAGAAATAAAACTTACCCCAATTAGAATTCAGAAACCGCATTTGAAGCTCTATCCAAATTGAGAGGCAATATAATTTGAAACCGATTTTTTTTTTTTATATTGGTAATTCACTAGTGCTACTTATTCAGTGATGTCAAACCCATCTACATAAACTTTTATAATGGAAATATGAATATTTTTGTTGCTCTCTCTCTCCCCTCATTAATTGAGGGAGAAAAAAAAAACAATGCCTTAATCGACTAAGACATTCTTTTCTTTTCTTTTTTTATTTTTTATTTTTTGCTTTTCTCTTCTCTCTCTCTCTCTCTCCCTTTTTAAAATATTAAAAATTTGTTTAAAACTATTTTTGACTACGGTTTTTTCTTTATTTTTATTATTATTATTTCTTTTTTTTATTTTAGTTACATTTTTCCTCCCTCTCTCTCTTCATTAAAAAAAAAAAAGAAAACAATGCCTGAGTTCACTAAAACATTTTTATAAAATATTAAAAGAAAATTTAAAAAATGTTTTTTAAATTATTTTTTACTATTATTTTTCTTCAAACATTTTTTTTAAATATTAAAAAAATTTTAAAAAATGTTTTTTAAAATATTTTTTTAATATTATTTTTTTCTTTTGGTTACATTTCCCCTCCCTCCCCCCTCATTCCCCTCATTAATTAAGGGAAAGGTAAAAAAGAAAAAAATAAAACAATGCTTTAGTCGACTAAGGCATTCTTTTCTTTCTTTTTTTACTTTTTTTTTTTTGCTTTTTTCCTATCTCTCTCCTCTTTTCTAAAGTATTAAAAAAATTTTAAATGTTTTTTAAATATTAAAAATTTGTTTTGAAACTATTTTTCGACCAAAATTTTTTCTTTATTTTTGTTATTATTATTTCTTTTTTTATTTTGGTTACATTTTTCCTCCCCCTCTCTCTCCTCATTAAAAAAAAAAAAAAACAATGCCTTAGTCCACTGAGACATTTTTTTAAAATATTTATTTTTTAATTAACAAATGTCTGTAGTCGACTAAGGCTCTTTAGTCAACTAAGGCATGCCTTAGTCGACTAAGGTTTTATTTTTTTTATTATTATTATTTTTATTTTGGTTACATTTTTTCCTCTCTCACTCTCTCCTCATTAAAAAAATTCCTTATTCCACTAAAACATTTTTTTAAAATATTAAAAAATATTTTAAAAATGTTTTTAAAATATATTTTTATTATTATTTTTTTCAAACATTTTTAAAATATATTAAAAAATTTTTTAAAAATGTTTTTAAAATATTTTTTTATTATTTTTTCTTTTGGTTACATTTCCCCTCCCTCCCCCCTCTCTCTCCCCTCATTAATTAAGGGAAAGAAAAAAAAAAAAAAAAAAAAAAACAATGCCTTAGTCGACTAAGGCATTCTTTTCTGTTCTTTTTTTTTTTTTTTTTCTCCTTTCTCTTCTCTCTCCTCTTCTTTATAGTATTAAAAAGTTTTTTAAATGTTTTTTTAAATATTAAAAATTTGTTTAAAACTATTTTTCGACTAAGATTTTTTATTTATTTTTATTATTATTAGTTTTTTTCTTTTGGTTACATTTTTCCTCCCTCTCTCTCTCTCCTCATTAAAAGAAAAAAAAAAAAGAATGCCTTAGTCCATTAAGACATTTTTATAAAATATTAAACAATTTTTAAAAAATGTTTTCAAAATATTTTTTTACTATTATTTTTTCAAACATTTTTTTAAATATTAAAAAATTTTAAATAATGTTTTTTAAACTGTTTTTTATTATTATTTTTTTCTTTTGGTTACATTTCCCCTCCTCCTCCCTCTCTCTCTCCCCTCATTAATTAAGGGAAAGAAAAAATTAAGAAAACAATGCCTTCGTTGACCAAGGCATTCTTTTCTTCTTCTTTTTTTTTTTTTTTTTGCTTTTTTCCTCTCTCTCTCTCTCTCTCTCTCCCTATTTTTATAGTATTAAAATTTTTTTTAATATTTGGGTTACATTTTATTTTGGTTACATTTTTCCTCCCCCTTTCTCTCCTCATTAAAAAAAAAATGTTTTAGTCCACTAAGACAATTTTTTTAAATATTAAAAAATTTTTAAAAAAATGTTTTTTAAAATATTTTTTTACTATTATTTTTTTTTGTTTTGTTTACATTTCCCTCCCTCCCCTCTCTCTCTCCTCATTAGGGGGGAAAAAAAACAATGCTTTAGTCAACTAAGGCATTCTTTATGTTGTTTTTTTTTTTTTTTTTTGCTTTTTTCCTCTCTCTCTCTCCTCTTTTTTAAAGTATTAAAAAATCTTTAAATGTTTTTAAAAATATTAAAAATTTGTTTAAAAATATTTTTCCACTAAGGTTTTTTCTTTTTTTTTTTTAATTATTATTTCATTTTTTGTTTTGGTTACATTTTTCCTCCCTGTCTCTCTCTCCTCATTAAAAAGTATGCTTTTTTTCTTCTCTCTCTCCCCTTTTTTTTAAGTATTAAAAAATTTTTTAAATGGTTTTTAAAAATATTAAAAACTTGTTTAAAATTATTTTTCTACTAAGGTTTTTTCCTTATTTTTATTATTATTTTTTTTATTTTGGTTACATTTTTCCTCCCCTCTCTCTCCCCATTAAAAAAAAAACAATGCCTTAGTCACTAAGACATTTTTTTAAAATATTAAAAAATTTTAAAAAAATATTTTTAAAATATTTTTTATGATCATTTTTTTTCCTTTTGGTTCCATTTTCCCTCGCTCCCCCGCCCCCTCTATCTCCTCATTAAGGAAAAAAAATAATGCTTTAGATGTCTTAGTGGACTAAGGCATTATTTTCTTTTTTTTTTATTTGTTATTATTATTTTTTTTTGCTTTTTTCTTCTGTGCTCTTTTTTAAAGTATTAAAAAAATTTTTAAATGTTTTTTTAAAATATTAAAAATTTGTTTAAAACTATTTTTCGACTAAGGCTTTCTCTTTTTTTGTTATTATTATTTATTTTTTTATTTTAGTTACATTTTTCCTCTCTCTCTCCTCATTAAAAAAAAAAAAAAAAACAATGCCTTAGTCCACTAAGATATTTTTTTAAAAATATTAAAAAATTTAATATTAAAAATTTGTTTAAAACTATTTTTCGAATAAGGTTTTTCTTTATTTTTATTTTTATTATTTCTTTTTTTATTTTGGTTACATTTTTACTCCCCTTCTCTGTCTCCTCATTAAAAAAAAAAAAAAACAATGCCTTAGTCCACTAAGACTTTTTTTAAAATATTAAAAAAAATTTTAAAAATGTTTTTAAAATACTTTTTTATTATTTTTTTCTTTTGGTTACATTTCCCCTCCCTCCCCCTCTCTCTCCTCATTAAGGGGAAAAAAATGTTTTAGTCGACTAAGGCATGCATTAGTCAACTAAGACATTTTTTTTTATTTTTTTGCTTTTTTCCCATCTCTCTCTCTCTCTCCTATTTTTTAAAGTATTAAAAAAATTTTAAATGTTTTTTTTAATATTAAAAATTTGTTTGAAACTATTTTTTTTAAAAAAAAAATCAATGATATTTTTAAAAAAATATCAAAAAATATAAATATATATATTTTAAATTCTCTCTTTAAAATATCGAAATATTAAAAATTATTTTTATAATTTTTATAATATAAAAATATTAAAAATATTCTCTTAAAATGTTTTCTAAAAATATTAAAAAAATTTTGAAAATGTATTTTTAAAAATATTAAAAAAATTTTAAATGTTTTCTAAAAATATTTTATTATTATTGTTATTTTTTTTCTTTTTGTTACATTTTTCCTCACCCCTCTTTTTCTCCTCGTTAAAAATATATATATATTCTTTTTTTAATTAAAAAATATTCGTAATCGACTAAAACATACTTTAGTCGACTAAAACTCTTTGGTCGACTAAGGCATGCCTTAGTCGAATAATGTTTTTTTATTATTATTTCTTTTTTTTATTTTGGTTACATTTTTTTCTCCCTCTCTCTTCGTTAAAAAAAAAAAACAAACAATGAAGAGCTGCCTCTGATGGCATTTGTTCCGGTACAAATTAGGCGCGGAGAGAGTGGCGTGCCTCATCGCATGATCGTGGAAGCCATTTCTCTTTGCTTGCAGAATGATGATGATGATGTGGGTAATCTTCGTTGGGTCCAAGAAGAAAAGGTTTTCAGCGATGAAAATGAAGAGCTCCAGCGTTCAAACTCTCTGTGGGTAATATTCCTTTTAGCATCGACACCGCTACTCTAGCTAGATTGTTTGAATGCACTAGAGAGATTGAAATGGCTGAGATTTCTCTCTCTCTCTCTCTATGTGTTGCTTTTGTTTCGGTCATTTGCAAACCCTAACAATAATTTTTTTATATATATCTAACTTATTATAATAATTTATTAAAATTTTATATTATTATACACTATAATGTTTCCATCTATATCAAAATCATATCCAAATATCTATTTTTTAAAATGATATCAAAATTTTTAAACTCTATATGTTCAAAATTTCTTTTATCAAGCATAATAAGCCCTCGATTTGGAGATGCATCCGTCTGTCATGGCCCTTCGAACAAACTCAAAACACTCCCGCTCCCACTTAGTTCCAGTTTCTCTGATACCCATCCCACCTGAGTGCCTTGCAAGGGTGCATAGCAAAAAGGGCATGCTTGACCCAACTGCTAAGGTCTGGTGGCAAAAGATTTTTTCATTTTGAAATGAAAGCAAGTCCGATGATATGTCACATTTCTCAAAAAAACCCTCCTACCAAATTAAATGGGAACACTGATTAACTCTCTGCTCTTTCTTTGTCTCCAAGAATTGAGTCACACTCATTTTAATATTTCCCAGATATGGCACCTCCTCAGTGCGCCATTGTACCATCCCAGCTGGCACACTTTCTCATAATAAACACCTCACCCTCACGCTCTTCGCTAACCCCACCAACAGAAGACCTCAGGTATAACGTGTCACTCCGACTCAGTGAGTAGCTGTAAGTAATATACACTGGCGACTGGGGTCAGGATCACTTTTTCTGTGTTGCAGAGAAATGGGAATGGCTCTTCTTTATAAAGGCACATACCGCCAGCGAGTGACAACTGCTCACAGCTGTATTTCTGCCGTGGTGGGTTATCATTGGCGGCATCCGTACTCTGCTTTTACGAACAGCGACCACTCGTCTTCCCAGTCCCAGCTTTTGCCAGCTTGGCAAACCCGTAACGGCTACCTTCATTATTTTTAAAAATTTTCACCCTACTTTATCTCTATCCAACGTGGCATTCTACGTGGATGATTTAATGTTGGTTTGTTTTTTTTTTTTTTTTTTTGCCCTTCGAGGGTTGTCTCTGTTGGCTACAAAAGGGCCTTCTTGGTAAGTAATATTCACTCATTATCTCTCACGGTCTCTCACTGCTAATAGTCAATCTCTCTCTCTCTCTCTTTCGCTCGCTAAAAACTTCGAGAATGAGTGCGAGAATTTCCGTGATGTTTGTGGTTGTTGGGTTGTTTTTTGGTTTTGGGTTAATGGACTGTTGTGTTAATGCCGCAAAGTTTGATGAACTATTTCAGCCAAGTTGGGCTTTTGATCACTTTGATTATGAAGGGGAGCTTCTCAAACTCAAACTTGACAGAAATTCTGGTACTACATGGATCTAAAACCTGAGATTTCCCTTTTCTAATTATTTTTTTCAAATAATTTTGTGGAGGTTTGGATGATATCTCATTCTGTTTCAAAGCAGAGTCCTTTGTTTCTTATTAGATATTTAGAAATGTTGTTCAACGCATTTTTAGAAAAGCTTAAATTTGTTTGATCTTCTTCCTACGTTAATGCATCATTCGATTCTTATTCTTTTGAACTAAAAAACGAAGGATTTTGATCAGTCACTTGTTCTGTTTCAAGAATGAGTCCTATGTTTCTCTTACAGCAAAATTCATTACTTGATTGGTAATGGTTTTGCAATGGAGTCTTAAAATTTGTGTTAAAAAAGTTCTAACTTAAATAATTTATGAAAATCAGGAGCTGGGTTTGGATCAAAGAGCAAGTATATGTTTGGGAAAGTGACAGTTCAGATCAAGCTAGTGGAAGGTGATTCAGCAGGAACCGTCACCGCTTTCTATGTAAGTGTCATCTGATTTTAGTTAATTATGTACACTAATCTAAGCACATCATAGTCCTTTCCTCTTTCCCCCCCCCTCTCTCTCTCTCTCTAATGATGACATTTCCTGTACACGCTTTGTAGTAGTCGATTTTTCTGAGCAATTCATTGAATCTGTCCACAGTTATCAGAAAAATGTAAATCCAAGGTTTTATTGAATTTCAGGTTTTAAAAGGCATTGAATTTTGAGATAGATGTTTTGGTTTCGCAAGTGATTCATTAATTATATTGGGTATGCAGATGTCATCAGATGGTCCCAATCACAATGAATTTGATTTTGAGTTCTTGGGAAATACTACTGGAGAGCCATATTCAGTTCAGACCAACATATATGTGAATGGTGTGGGAAATAGGGAGCAGAGACTGAACTTATGGTTTGACCCTACCCAGGATTTTCACTCCTACTCCATTTTTTGGAGCCAAAAGCAAGTTGTGTAAGTCTCTCTCTCTCTCTCTCTCTCTCTAAGGTGACAAAGACTAACCTTGGTTTTTTATGTTATGCTCATTTTAGGAGTGTGTGTATCAAACGTCACAATGTCTCAAATTGGGATTATGTGATGTCTGATCTAGTTATTAGTGTCTCCGAAAACATATTATATGTGTTTATGTTTCGTATGATTAATTTTATTTGAAGAAATATAAGTCCCATATTGACCTGAGTGAATGATGACCTAATGCACTTTTTTAGCTTTTTTCCTTCTTGGGTTTCTCATATCACATTATTCTGGGATCAATTGTGGGGTGGGTGGTCACAAAAAAAAAGAAATAAAGATGAAGTAATAGAATCCTGCAATTTTTGTTTAATGCAAATTTTGGCCCCACTGAGATTTTTCAGAATAAAGACAGACAGACTTGGTTTGGAAACCAGACCCATATGCCATATGTCATATTATTCATTGTCACATGTATCGTCCCATTCTTAATTTAATTTTTGTTTGTTCTTTTGGTGGTGTCTTCTTGCGTACAGATTTTTGGTGGACGATACACCAATACGGGTCCACAGCAACATGGAAAAGCACGGGTTGCCATTCCCTAAGGACCAGCCAATGGGCGTCTATAGCTCTATTTGGAATGCTGATGACTGGGCAACACAAGGCGGTCGGGTCAAGACGGATTGGACCCACTCCCCCTTCATCGCATCCTACAAGGGTTTTGAGATTGATGCTTGTGAATGTCCGGCTTCTGTGACAGCTGCCGAGAATGCCAAAAAATGCACTAGCAATGGGTCCAACCGGTTTTGGTGGGATGAGCCCACTATCGCTGAGCTCAATGTGCACCAAAGCCATCAGCTTGTCTGGGTTAAGGCTCATCACATGTTCTACGACTACTGCACTGACGCGGCCCGGTTCCCGGTCACGCCCGCAGAGTGTGAGCACCATCGCCACTGATCAATTGGGTCCAGTCCAGCCCGGTTAATGCACTTGATGGTTCAAAATTCCAACATGAGCTCCATGTTCTTTCATACGTTGGTTAGTGTTTATCGATTAGTGAATAGTGTTTACTGTTTTGTAAGATAATGGGGGGGGGGGGTATGAATAGATTAATATGAATTTAGGATTTTGTCTCTTCTTCTTGGGTCTGGCATATGTACAAAGTGTAAGGTATCTCCTGTTTGTGAAACGAGAGGTTTGTGATGTTTCCTTGCGTGGTAAATTTACTTGATGGTCTCCTCCACTTTTGTTCTCCTGAAAATACAGAGCCGTTGCAAAGAATTCTATTCTTAAACGCAAATGGGTACATCTCTTGAAGTCTTTTATTCACTTTATTTCGCTTCAAAGGCTGTTTAATGTATTGTACAATTCTTTTTAAAAAAAATATATTCAACAAACAAATTAATATTTAATTTTTTATTTTATAAAATAATATTTAAAGTGGAACTTTCAGAATCTCAGTTGCCATGGGGACGGGGGAATTGTGAGGAAAGGAGATTTTTTTTTTTTTTTTTTTTGATTTTTGGTGGAAAATTAATATTGCCCATTGAAAGAAAAAAAAAAAAAGAATTGTAAAAGAAAGAGAAAGAGAGAGAAAATAAGTTATTTAGATTAACCCTAAAACGATAATAGTAAAATTTGATGCAAAGGTTCAATTAGAATAAAACACTTGAAAAAAAATACATGATCCTTGTTTAGGTACCTTGCTCCAACCGACCAAAGGGTTAAGGATTTAACAATAATACTGTCGCTAAGAAGATAATTACCGTCCAACCTTTGGTAAAATAGAAAGTGAAAATTCTGAGATTGTATCAAAAAACTTTAGAGGACATGTATCCTGTCTTGAATAATGGTTTTTACTGTATTAAAAAAAAAAAAGGAAGGTAGGGACACGTTAGAGTGGTGTTCAGACAGCAGAACCTTTAAAACTATAAATATTTTTGGGAAACTATAAAATTCAAATTTTTTTCCTCTATACTAAAATTAGAATTTTCCCAAATACATGACCAAAGGTTAAGCATTCAATAACAATGGCCTACTCAGGATAGGATGACAAATTACGATCCAAGCATGGGTATGGGTATAAAAATAAATTTAAAGGAGATAATGAATGGTCCCCCACAATGCTCTGAAACTCAAAATTACGAAGCATGGAGGTATCTAACTCTTGTGGGTCAAGTTTAAACTTTTTTATTTCGGTGCCCTGGCTTGGAGCCATCACCTGATCTCTAGGGATTTGCCCCGATTATTTTGGACCGATCCGTGATCAACCCCCAATCGGTGGGAAGGATCTCCCAGCGTGAATTTTTTTCATTCCCATAATTAGTCAAACTTGAATATGATTAAGATATCTCAGTGTCATCTCCCACTGATCCAACCAACGTTAGTGGGTTAATTCTACTCGGGAGGTTGGGTCAATGGACAAGCTTTCCTCTTCATATTTGTCATTGATTTCCATGTCTGAAAGATGGGCTTCCTCGGGACATTCTCTACAGATATAGGGTGGTGATTTTTTTGACTAAATGTTCATCATAGATGCTAACATACGATATTTCTTTTCGTCTTGATCCAATCCACAGCTGGTTACAGGATGGATATCTAAAATGGCACCATTAGATCATGTAGTTTTCGCCTAACAGTTTATTGCATTGTAGGTAGGATATCATACTCCAGGCAGGCATTTCGTGTCAATATTAAAGGTCAGACATGTTTGCGGAACTTGGGAAACCATGAGACTATTATTGATAGGGCTTCAGTGGTGCTGGTTGATGAACCTCATTTCTCTGGGTAATATATCATGTGGGGCTTCGAAAAGAATTTAATATTCCCTTCTTTTCAGGCAATTGGGCTAAGCTGAGTGGATCCCTATTGCGTTTAATTTTTTTATTTTAACTTTATTGGGTTTATTTTTTAGTTTTAGTCCTAAATGGCACAATTTGTTAATTCTTGTTATTATTAGTATTTATAAATTATAGTTTAGTTTAATGGAATTAATTTTGCTATGGGTAGAGTTAAACCAAATTGAGACTGAGGCCACGTAAAATAGGCCCCCATAAAGCTTTGTTTAAGTTTTCTATGGGTTATGGTGGGCCCTAATCTTAATGGACAATAAAGGTTTCTTTTGGGGGCCAGACCCACCAATTAAGCAACCCTTTCTCAGGTTCATAGGTAAAGGAGTCCCATGACATTAAGGTAGAGGGTCCCTCCATTTTTTTTATTATTTACTTACTTACTCTCAATCCCAATGCAATAATTCAATAGAGAGAGAGAGAGAGAGATGGTAATGGGTTTACCGAGAAGGGTGCTTATGGATCTTGTCTGATCACGACAAACAAAAGTGTTGATGGTGGTGTGTGGTGTCAATTTTGACAATCAAATGAGTAAAATAGGAGGACCCTCCACGGTAAGAAAAAGAAAAGGGCATACAAGTAAATGGGTCCATAGCAATTTTGTAGAACTAGTTCACGAATGTGATCATGCAGCCCATCTAACCTCTTCTGCATAAGACAATTCAATACGGCAGGATTACTTTAACTTGGGTCGGGTGTATGAGGGGGCCAAATATTCAAGGGGACTCTCTTACAGTGTTGTTCACATAAAAGTCCACACTGTCTTCACCTACTCTGGCATTATTGCTTAGTCCCATGGATGTCCATAGTACTAGTACATCATTGCCACAAGATTTAAAATATACTAAGATATTGATTTGAATTTGCAGGCAACTTAACAACACCAACAAAATAATACCCCCCATTAATAGATCTTTTATTTGCTAATGTGACGGATGAAATCTTAGTTGAGTTGCTGTCATACAATTGCAGCTGTCTGTTCTGATCTTCTTATCGTGCCAAACTTTATGTCCGCCTTCAGTTGATGAGGCTCTGTAAAGCTTCTCTCTCCCTCCCTCCCTCTCTCTCTCTCTCTCTCTCTCCACATATTTTTTAGATTGTGGCCATTATAGACTGATATAGGCCTAGAGGTCATATGTCCAAGAACTTAACAATTGGAAGGAAATTGCCATTATTGCTAATGCTGTACTGCAGGATCAAGAATTTGGCAATAATCAAATTGAAATGCCAGTCGAACAGGTTGGTTCATTAGGTATATAGGTCACCCCTAGCTAGGGCATGGACCACGGGCCGGATATGGTGAGATTTGATTTATGTAGCAATTAAGACATGCACATGTATGAAGTGTTTTAGTACTAAATTTCTATCAGATTTGCAGAAAAAAATAATAATCCAAAACTCTCCTTCGAATGATTATGCTAGGACCACTTTCTTGTTCAATGAAATAGAATTAGATGATTAGCAAACTTTATGTTAAATTACTCATAATTAATACTATTAATATCCTATGAAAACTAAATAATCTTCTCATTTATTTTGCAAACAAAGTCTAATTTCAAATTTGGTAATTGTATTAACAGTATAATATATAACTAAAATATTTTTTTATTTTTATAAGAGAAAATAGAGTTTTAAGAGTGAATATTACGATTATCAAAACATAAATTTCTTGTATTACTAAATCGAAAACATATGTTTTAAATATAAATATAAACAAAATGGATCAATTTTTTTTTTTTTTTTTACTTACCACCTATATTCGAAAATCTGATTAATCTGATTTGAGTAATTATGATATCAATTTAGGGACCGAGTCTTAGAATTCCTGTTTTTTCCTTTTCAAGAATTAAATTCGAAATTTTGATTAAGAAAGTTTAATGTGATGCCATTAGACCCACAATTGGTAACAAAATGGATTGATTTCATATCACATTACTGTATTTGGATCAAGGTTCATTAGTGTTGGAGTGTGGCTTTGTCCCTAATTTCAATTTCAAATATTATGAAAAGGACTTCTTGAATATTTTGCCATTGAAACGGACTGTGATTTCATCCCAAGCTTTTACCTTTGCTAGAGTAGCTTTCACTTGTAAAATTGAAGTTTATTTCAATGAAATGAAAAAAGGGTCCACGATTGCTAGAAAACAGAGAGACCAACCACAATAGTTGGACAACAATGACTGCCATATCAATTGGACGGACTCCCACAAGAAGAGGATCAGAATAGCTTGGTAGGGTACAAAGAGGTCTTCCTTGGTAGACCACAGACTGAGAAAACCCCCAAGTGGTCACATGAAAACCATATGAAATTTATGGAAACCAAACCTAGCACAACATATCCATATATCTCCTTGTCTCAAAAAAAAAAAAAAAAAAGAAGAAAAATATCTAGAGAAGCTCAAACCCTTCTCTCCCAAAGTCACTTCATCCATCTTTACAGAGAGTTTGGCACTTATAAAAATTTTAACTGAAATAGTCTGAAAAAAAAAAAGGATGATTCTTTAATTAGTGCTGAATTTTATAATTTTATCTCTTTTAGAAAAAAAATGAACTATTTTCATTTAAGAAAAAATAAAGTTTTTTAAGAAAAGTTACAAAGGGAGGGGTGACCCTTCCAGAATGACAGCATTGCCCCATAGGCCGTAATAGAAAACTTCCTGATTTGGGGCCATCATTTTTCAGCCCAAGAATCTCTCAACTGGGGTAGGCTATAGTCTCTACAACCCCAGATTGCCTTTGGGTTTGTCGATTTTTCACACCCAAATTTTATTTGACTGACCAAAATGGAGATCAGTTCAAATAAAAGATAGAGTGCCTTCATCTTAGAACCAAATTGTATTAAATTCATTAGTCCTAGCCTTGGCCATGATATAAATTTGCTTTAATTAATTTGGAGAGGAGACTATTAATGTGAAGACTGGGGATCCTTATTGAACCATCTCAAAAATGTTATTTGACATTAAGGTTTCAGATTCGAATTTTGTATTTTTTAAATAAAGTCTTATATTCAAATTTTATGTATGATAAAAATAAACACATGGAGAAAAAATGTTATCCGACTCAAGTTCTTCCAAATTTCTTCACTAAAACAAAGTTGACCCAGTAGATTTTTAATTGTAGTAAGATAGAAAAATATAAAATTTTCGTATTATGTTTCGACATATCTTATTCATGGCATTATTGTGGAGAATTGAGACAAGTGGAAGTGTAAAGGACTAGATCTAATGGTTTAGAGCTATGAGGGCTAATTACATTTAGCACAATTTGAATGCTAATTATAAATTAATTTATAATTATACTACATTTGACTATAAGAAGTATAGGGCAGGCAACAATCTTCTCTGAAATAATAGATTTCGCAAGAAAATATTAAGAAAGCCCCTTTTATGGTCTCAAGGGTGACTAAAGCCCAAGAACAAACAACAAGGCCTAACACACTGGAATTGCAACTCCTTCCAGATACAAAACTTATCTCTCCTCGGATTTACATTGTTTGCTGTAATTATTGGGCCCAAGTAATTTTTTGAAGGAACTTTTTCTTGATTCTTGTACTTGGTAGATGAGACAGAAACATACCTTTTTATTTATTTATTTATTTATTTTCATTGTAGATATCCAAAATTAGAGAATCATACTCTAATTAATCTGATTTAAATATCTATAAATGTTATTTAAGAATAACTCTCATAATATAATTTTTTTACTTTTAAATATTGAACTCAAAGTTTAATTAAAAAATTTAACATTTAAATCAATTATCGTACAAAGAAACATGCTTTCGAAAGCACATTGAACATCATTATTTTTGACCCTTGCTTTAGCTGCACCTTGAGGATTGGTTTCTTCTTTTCTTATTTGGGGGGCAGGGGGAGGAGGAGGTCGGTAGGGGGCATAGCCCCATGGAGAGAGAGAGAGAGAGAGAGAGAGAGGTGACAAACAGGTAGGGCCTAATGCAGCCAAGAGTTCGTTTGTCTTGACAATTATTTTTTATTTTTAAATTTAAAAAAAATTAAAAATTTAAAAGGGGGAAGGGGGGGGGGGGGGGAAAAAAATGGGGGTAGATGGAGGGAGGAGGGGGGAAAAAAAAAAAATTTTTTTTTTTTTTTTTTTATTTCTCTGAATTCAGAATCTTAACGTTTGGGGCCAAAGGGAAAGGGGGTGAGGATTGTGATCACAAGTTTAATCTCTTGAGGACAAATCACACCATTTGTAGTTTGCCCGATTTTGGCCTAACTTAACTCATTTGAATATCTAATAAAATGTTTCTCCAATCACTTGATTTAGGATTCAAATCTTGTTATAATAAAAAAAAAAAAAAACTAATAAAGTCTATTTATATCAAAAAATTGGTTTGTTTAGCTAAATATGTTTGATATATTTTTTATTTAATTTGACTAAGTCATCAAACAAACAAACCATATAATTAATTCTATATAAAATATATTTTAAATATAGTTTACGTTATATGACTATTATATGTATAGTTAAAATTTTTATACCCAATAATAACTTTGTATTAAAAACAGATTTACAAACAAAGAAAATCTAATTTTTTTTTTTTTACTATTATAGACTAGAAGCCATAAATTTTATAATAAAATAGGCTTATTAAAGGATTAACCTAACTCAGCATTACTGTTTTCACCTAATTAATTAGCGTCTTGGCCAAATTTGAAATAAAATTGAGGAAATTCAAGATCTAAGAATTGGTGTGGCTATATGGTAAGAATCCGAAAATGGACCCAATAATTCTCTTCACTTGCAAGTTGCAAGAGAAAAAAACTGGGTTAGAAAATGGAGACTAACTACTTGAGTGAATTTGAAAAATAGGCATTGAGGGTTGGTCACTTTCTTCATGTCAGGTCACAAACCTTGGGGAGCCATGCAACATTTTCACACTCAGAGATTCAGCACGAAGAATATTCACATTTCTATCATAAAAGTTTATATAAATGGATTTGACATTACATGAATAAATAACACCGGTGATCAAACATTATAAATCACGATTTGTTGTAGTCATAATAGCCTTTGTAACCTGAATATTAAGCTATAAAAGTCATGATTATTATTATTATAGTTAAGTAAGAAGCAAAAAAATATAAATTTATAAACTCATAGAGTCCAAAAAAGGAAAAAAAAAAACTTATGTAAAAAAAGACAAAAGATTTAAGAAGAAAAAAATTGATCAAAAAATAAAAAGAATAAGGATATAAATGAAAAAAAATAAAAAATATGGTTTAAAAATAAATGAATGATCTCAAAAAAATAAGAAGGAAATGTTTAAGTAAAAAAAAATTAGATAAAATAAGAATAAGAATCTAAATTAAAAATAATTATGATCCTAAAATAATGGGACGATCGTCCGATGGCGTCCAAATTTCTGTGAACAGTGACACCCGTCAACGCTTTATATAAAGGGGAATAATCAGAAATTGTGAGGAAGCTTCAAAATACTAAACAGCTTTTGCTTTGCTCCTGACTTCTAGAGATTTGAAATCGAAACCAAGTGTTGCCTAGCCGACAGACACCGACGATTGCATGCTATCCAACCCACTCACTACAGACCAATATTAAAGTTGCATAATACTTTAGTCTAAAATGTTAAAAATGAGAATCAATTGGAATTAAATTTAGTAGAAATATATATATAAAAGATATTAATATAATGATAATTGGGCGACTATAAAATTCCTTCGTGTGGTTTACCCATTTGACGAGTAGCCCTCAAGATTTCAAAACCCTCCTCCCTCTCTTTCATTTGCACCTTTAAGTATGCAAGCCACAGATATAATTAGATTGTTTTCTCCTAATTTGTTTGTAGGAAAAGTTGGATACAGGTCCGCCAATAAGGGTAGATCCAAGACCCTATTCATTTGAATTTTAAATTTAAATAAAAAAAATGGAGGATGGTTTTTGATAACCACCCCTCTCAACTCCCTCCTCTCTCTTACTCTCTCTTTTGAAAGAAGAACTTAATGTATGAGTTTTGCAATATTCCAATATAATGGAACATGAAATGAGAAATATATGAAAGAGAGATATCATGTGTAAAAGAGAAGACATTTTTTTTAGTGAGAGGAAATAAAAAGGCTTGAAGAGCATTAATCATTGATTTTATCAAGGATGTTTGGATTGTGAATAGGCTTTGTGATACCTTTTCCACCTACAATACCTAATCGTTGAAAGAGGTAAGTGATTCGACTCTATTTAGATCCAAAAATTTTTGCATATGAAATATATTTGTTGATTCTTTTTAAAACCTTCATTGTTATTACACTTGTACTACTTACACCAACTCACTAATTCTAATAAATTTTTTATCAGACTATAGGCTCACGATTTGAAAATGTTTTAAAATGATTGAAAGGATTCCCAAGTATTTTGAAGATTCCAAATTGTTTTTAAAACCAGTTTGAGAAAACTTGATATTTGAAGTATTCCAAATGATTTCAAATACCTCCTATGGGTTCTAAGGAGTTAGAGACATCATTTTTAGGGGGTTAAACTCTAGTTAAATTTCGTTACTTTGCTAAGACTAGATTTTCTCTTGTTGAACCATGTCTCCTAGGAGAAGAACGAGGAACCTGAATGAGATTCTTCCGACTCCATTTTCCCAACTAAAGGCTGCATCGTCTTCACATGCACCTCCTCCGACGTCTACATACCCAACTCCTCCAATCGGGATTCCTGCTCCTATAGCTGCCCTCCAACAAGTGATGGAGTGGTGGAGCACCTATGGAGCACACTACCAAACTCCGCATCAAACCTCAATCCCTCCAACGGTTTCTCCTCCAATGCTGACAGTCACACCAAGTGTTCCAATGGCACTCGCACCTCCAGCTGTTGCATCAGTCGACCGTCTTGCCATTGGGTTATCAAAATTGATCAAAGAGACAAGACAGTTAGGATGTGAGACCTTTTCAGGCACATATGATGCCTCAGTGGCCAAGGAATGGATTAGTAGAATTCAAGAGACCGTCTCCAATATGAGGTTAGATGATGAGATGAAACTATGGGTTGTCATAAAACTGCTGGATAAGGGTGGTCGAACTTGGTGGGAAAATGTGAAGAGTAGGACATCCATTCCTCCTACTTGGGAGGAATTCCTTAAAGTTTTTGAGGAGAAATATTATACTCGATTCTATAGGGATCAAAAAAGAGAAGAATTTTTCAAGTTAGCCCAGGGAAACAAAACAGTAGTAGAGTATGAGACAGAGTTAAGAGAGTTGGCTACATATGTTCTGGAGTTTATGAACTCCAAGGAGTCATTATGTACGAAATTCGAATCAGGGTTGAATCTGAATATAAGGGAGAAGATGCCAATAACCAAGGGGCACACATTCCAAGATGTATTGGAGTTAGCCTTTAGGGCCTAGAAGATGGTTATTGAGAGAGGAAGAGTTAGAGAAAACCAAGATAAGAAGAGAAAGTCTAGATTCTTTGGAAGTTAAAGCTCCAATAAGAGTAGCCGCCGAGCTCTTACAATAGAGTTTCAGATTCAGATTCCGTTGGCTCTTTGAGGGGCCAACAATTCCCAAAATCCGGCACTCCCACATCCAATGCCGTATCCGAGAGTAGGTCAGTAGGGCCGAAGAGAGAACCCTGTCGAAATTGTAAGAAGTATCATCCTGGACCATGTTCCGAACCTTCAAAGTATTACCAATGCTGGAGCACGAGACATTTTCGTAATGCTTGTGCTGAATTGAGTCTGAGTAGGTATGGAGGTCCGTCAAGTTGTGATCACATAAGTGGCCATAGGAGTGGCCCATCGAACATCTTTATACCATTAGCCAGTGTTGCTCCACGAACGGGAATCGGGAGCAACACAGTGGCCATCCCTCCTCAGCGTCCCCAACAACCTCAACCCCGAACTCAAACTATGATCTATGCAATGACTAATGAAAAGACATAGAATAACCCAGATGTTGTTACAGGTAAATTTATTTGAACCCAAATTCTGTAATTTAGAAAGGCATATTATTAATGATTACATGATTTGGGATCTTATTAACTATTATAGTTGAAAGTTTAGGATGATTCGTACTTATATATGTAAATTGACGTAGTGCCGTAGTGATAATATACGAGATGTGTGTTATAAGATCAGACTAACGAATGCTTGATGATTGTATTATTAGGTATAATGAAAATCTTTGGTGTCGATGTTCACATATTTGTTGATACCGGGTCCAATAATTCTTTCATTAGTACAAGTTTTGCTAGACATGCCGATAAACCTATGACTCTACTCGAGAAAGAGTTGGTGATTACTCCTTTGGGTGAATAGCTAGTTAAAGATATGGTTTACAGGGGTTGTGATGTCATGGTAGGAGAAATGATTCTGGAGGCAGACTTGATTCCTTTAGAGATGAAATATTTTGATGCTATTATGGGAATGGATTGGTTACACCTCTATCGGACATTTGTGAATTGTTTTATTAAAGAAGTAGAGTTTCAGAAACCCAGACACTCAACATTTGTTTTTATCGGTGAACGTCGAGTAGTACCGACCTGTGTAATCTCAGTAATAGAAGCTTGTAGGCTGATGTGTAAAGGTTGTGAAGCATATTTAGCCCATGTTATTGATACAACTAAAAGGAGTTCCACTCTAGATAATATCCCTATAGTGAAGGAGTTTCCGGATGTTTTTTCGGAAGAGCTACCTGGTTTACCTCCAAACCGAGAGTTTAATTTCACTATTGATTTACTCCCCGACACTGCACCCATTTCTGTTCCACCCTATAGGATGGCACCTACAGAGTTGAAGGAGTTGAAAGTGCAACTTCAAGAGTTGCTAGATAAATGATTTATCCGACCAAGTTCATCTCCTTGGGGTGCACCTATTTTGTTTGTAAAGAAAAAAGATAGTACTTTTTCGCTATGTATTGATTACCGGCAATTAAATAGGGTCACCATTAAGAACAAGTACCCACTTCCTAGAATTGATGATCTTTTTGACCAACTTCAAGGTGCCTGTGTGTTTTCAAAGATTGATTTGAGATCAGGATATCATCAATTGAGGATCAAGGAGAGCGATGTACATAAGACTGCTTTCAGGACTCGGTATGGACACTATGAGTTTTTGGTGATGCCGTTTGGGTTAATAAATGCTCCTGCTGCTTTCATGGATCTGATGAATAGAGTACTTCACTCATATCTTGATAGATTTGTGATTGTGTTTATTGATGATATATTGGTATACTCAAGGAGTGATGAGGAACATGCGGAACATCTCAAGATTGTTTTACAGACCCTTCGAGAGAAGCATTTGTATGCTAAATTCTCAAAATGTGAATTTTGGCTTAGAGAGATTGGATTTTTGGGGCATGTGGTAACCGGTAAAGGAATATTTGTAGATCCAAAGAAAGTCAAAGCTATCTTGAAGTGTGAACAACTAGGAAACGTGAAAGAGATGCGAAATTTTCTTGGACTGGTAGGATATTATAGGAAATTTGTTGAAGGGTTTTCTAAAATTGCAGCTCCATTGTCCAAGTTAACAAGAAAAGGAATTAGATTTGTGTGGGATGATGAGTGTGAAGCTAGCTTTCAAGAACTCAAGAAGAGGTTGACATCTGTCCCCATCTTTACTCTTCCATCAAATGGAGGTGGATATGTGATTTATAGTGATATTAGTAGGCAAGGATTGGGATGCGTGTTAATGCAAAATGATAACATGATTGCTTATGCTTCCCATCAACTAAAGAAACATGAAGAAAATTATCCTACTCATGACTTAGAGTTAGCAGCGATTGTGTTTGCCTTGAAGAATTGGAGACGTTATTTATATTGAGAGACTTATAGGATCTTTCCCGATCACAAGAGTTTGAAGTACTTGTTTACACAGAAGGAACTAAACTTGAGACAAAGAAGATGATTAGAATTAATTAAAAATTATAATTTGGTGATAGATTATCATCCCGGCAAGGCCAATGTAGTTGCAGATGTTTTGAACCGGAAGTCTTCATCTCATTTGGAGTCTCATGAAAATTCTTATTTATCGTGCTTGGTTAGCATCCGAACCCTTGGAATCAAATTTGTAAGTGATGAGCAAGGTGCATTACCGGCTAGTTTTAGGGTAAGGCCAAATTTGGTGGATCGTATTCGAGAGCTCCAAGCTACCGATGGGGAATTGAAAGTGACAGTTGAGAAGGTCCGCAATAGAAAAGGAGATGAGTTTAGACTTAGAGAGGATGGAATACTGGAGTTTAAAAGTAAAATTTGTGTTCCTAAGAATGTTGATCTTCGTAAGGCTATTCTAGAGGAAGCACACTCGTCGGCATATGCTATGCATCCAGGAAGTACTAAGATGTATCGAACAATTAGCGATACTTATGGGTGATCTAGAATGAAAAAAGAGATTGCTGAATTTGTATCCAAGTGTTTGGTGTGTTAGCAGGTAAAGGCCGAACACCAGAGGCCTGCCGGTACTCTTTAACCATTGCCAGTTCCCGAGTGGAAGTGGGAGCATGTCACTATGGATTTTGTAGTCGGTTTGCTCCGGACACCAAACAAGTATGATGCCATTTGGGTGATCGTAGATCGTCTCACCAAGTCAGCCCACTTCTTGCCAATTCAAAACACATATTCTTTAGAGAAGTTAGCTAAGTTATACATTGACGAGATTGTGAGACTTCATGGGGTTCCGGTATCGATCGTGTCTGATCGTGACCCTCGCTTTACCTCTCGATTTTGGCCAAAATTTCAAGAGTCTCTAGGTACTCAATTAAAATTCAGCACCACCTTTCACCCCCAAACCGATGGACAGTCGGAACGTACTATCCAAACACTAGAAGATATACTTAGAGCTTGTGTATTGGACTTTCAGGCTAGCTGGGATAGACATCTTTCCTTGATAGAATTTACATACAATAATAGCTATCAAGTTAGTATTGGTACGCCACCTTATGAGGCCCTGTATGGGCGGAAGTGTAGAACTCCTGTGTGCTGGGATGAAGTTGGAGAAAGAAAAATTAAGAGCATAGATTTGATCGAAGTCACTACTGAGAAAGTAAAGTTGATTCGAAAAAGAATGAAGACAGCTCAAGACCGACAAAAGAGTTATGCCGATAGGAGGAGAAGACCATTAGAATTTGGGGTTGGTGAAATGGTATTTTTGCCCTTTCAAGATCACAGGAAGGGTTGGACAGGTAGCTTATCGGTTAGAACTACCCTTAAAGTTGGAGAAAATTCATAATGTCTTCTATGTTTCTCTATTGAAGAAATACTTACCAGATCTTTCCCATAATCTTGAGGCTCCTCCTATTGAGTTGAGAGAAAATTTAAATTTTGGAGTCCAACTAGTGGCTATTTTGGAGAAGCAAGTTAAAAGTCTAATGAACAAACAGATTCCAATCGTTAAGGTATTGTGGAAGAACAATCACATTGAAGAGATGACTTGGGAGCCTGAGGAGACAATGAGAAAGCCACATCCCCAGCTATTTGAGAAAATAATGAGGTAAGGAAATTTTGAGGACAAAATTTATTTCTAGGGGGTTAAGAATTGTAATACCAGACAAGTCTGAATTTTTGAAACTCAATCTAAATGAAAAATTTTAATTTTTTTTAATATTTTATGAAAATGTGGGAGAAATAATTATTTTGAATATAAATGTGAAACACTGTCCTTTAATTTGTTCATGATGTTCCTTAGACTCTTGATCGGTAGATATTTTAATTATAAGTTGTTGGTTAGTAGAGTATTGGCTTGTCGGTAGAGACTGCTCCTGGGAGATTGTCATCCCTAGACCATTTCTTTATCTCTTTCGTTCGGTATATATTACTATCGGTTAAAATTGAACTCTCTATTGGTACCTACCTATCATTGACTTTCACAATATTTCTTAATATTCTTAGTGTTGAATATTTTCATAAACTCATCGGTATCTTTGTCTTATTGATATGTTTAAATAATTAATTCTCATCGGTCCGTTGACCAAATAGTATTACCAATCTCCAATTGGCACCCTCCATTTCTCTTCAACACCGTTGGATAATTTATATTCGGCACTTGAAGTTGAAAATTTTAAATAACTCTCATAGGTGTCTTTCTATTCTTGCTCCTGTACCATTTAGCATAATTTTCTTCATTTACCTAATGGTCCATTATATTTCCCTTCGGGTATTTATCAATCCATTCAGACACAAATTCTCTTCAATATTCTTCCCTTCAGTGTTAACCGAGCGGCGTCCATTACATTTCTCTTCGGTATTTGCAAATCTATACTAAACAGTGCACTCTGTGAAAATTTGACAATTTTCTTGATTGACCGAACGACACCGAACCGCATCATCACCATTTTGTCACCACCGGATAGCATTTTCTTTTGGCATTATGACCGGACAGCACCCTCCTTTGGCATTTTCTTCACACCCACAACCGAACAACACACTTACACATCCAATTTCTCTCTCATCGGCTATTGTGAACACATATTTATTTTTCTATTTCCTATGCTGCCTCCGTTCGGTAATGTGTCTACCACAATTGACTTGCCTTATCAAGTTTGCAAATTTGCTTGTCATTGTTGAGATTTGATCCAATTTTATCCTATGTCCACGAAGTACCAAAAAGAATGTTCTCCACCAAGCCACTTTAACTCTTGTTATTATAATACCCAATCTATCTTATATTCCTCATTTTTTGAGTATTCCAAATTTTTATATTCATAATTTATTTTTCATAAATTGTACTTTCATTCTAATTTTCTGAACCTGTCAATTCCTAGAACCTGACCTACAGTATTTAACTTCATTGAATGACTTTCTCAATAACCCAAGAGAACATATTGGATATTTGTGCAAATTGGAAATGTGAGAGGGCCACTAGAAAAATATTGAAAATGGATTATAAATAAAGAGTAATGGTAGGATATTATAACTCACGAATGCCAAACTTCATTTTTTCTTCTTCTTCCTTTTCTCTCTCGGTTCACACATTCTCTCTCCCTCTCTTCTTGTTTCTCCCAAAGAACAATCAAAATACCATTAGAACCCTCACTTTACAAGCTCCAAAACCTCTAACCCAACCTCTAAAAGGTTCGCTCTAGTGGGAGATTAGATGTATTCTAATGAGAGAAAATCTAGGGTTTGATGATGGTTTGGTTTGAAGCAAAGATGGTGACAACGAATTAGGTAATCTTCATTTTCTAACTTGAGCTTACTTTAAATTATCATGACTTTGGAATACATGCTAAAGTTTGAGAGATTAGTTGGAGGCAAGTCTGTGTCACAAGAGTGAGAGAAAAGTTAGAGTTTAAATGTTAAACTTGTGGGTTGTTATGAGATGATAAATATTAATGGGTTGATTATGTAATGAAATTTCGTAGGAGCTGGACAAACCGATCAAGGCCAAACTCTTGTTGTCGGACAAACCGGGAGTAACTATCCTCCCTTACACTGTGAGTGGATACATGTTTATAGTTTTAAGTGAAAAAATATTTTATACTGATTTTATAAATATTTTCTAATGATTTTATAAATATTTCTAAAATTGTTTTATAATTGTAGAATGTCCCGAAAGGGGATTTGAATTACTAAATGTATCCATGTGTTGTTTTAAAAAATAAATAATGTGCCATGTTTATTGACTTGTATTGAATGTGACTTATTGAACTCATGCACTGAGAATTTGTTGAATAATTGTTGGCATATTTTGGTATATGTTTTGATGATTGCGAAATGGTGCTGTGTGCATGGTTAATGGCTATAGTCATTTCCTCCATGGTGTGGAATCCGACGGGGCAACGTGGTTGGGCAGTTATTTGGATGAAGAGGTAACTGCGCTTGAGAGGTGATTCTGAATCCCTCCCTTCGGACTAGCCTGATTGCATCACAGGGGAGGCCCAAGCTAAAGCTAAGGAACGGGGTATTGTGTATGATTGATTGATTTGACGAGAATCTCTTGACGATTTCACTATTGGTTAGGGTCAAGCCTTTGGTGAAAAGATTTTGACAACCCGTGATTTTGGAAAACAAATCGTGATGACTGGATTCATATGAATTATATATCATGATTTATTGAGATCTTGCTTATATTGAGATTTATTGATACGATTATATGATTTTGAGGAAAATATTTGGTATATCTACAATTACCACTCATTTATTATCATACCATGTTATGCACTCACTGGGTATTTCTATACTCACCCATCTCTTCCCATTTTACAGAGAAAGTTTAGTCACTTCGCGAAATCATCTAGAGCCAAATTTTTGGGAGGACTCTTGTTTGAGACTTTTTTGGGGTATAGACTCACTTTTGTTTTGAAGGTATTGATAGTTGACCCAATGAGGACATTTTATATAAAAATTTTAATTATCGACTTATGTAATTCGATATCTTGATACTAAATGGATTTTGTTATATGTAAACGTTTATTGAGAACTCTTAATTTTATTTTCTTACAAAATTTACTTGGGAATCATTGCTGGTTCTATATTCTATTTTTAAGAGGAAATTACGATTTGTTTGGTTGATGGTCGGGATGACCTATGGTTTAATTTTGTATTTTGAATGCCTTGCGATGCTTTGGAGTATGGAGTAAATCTCACCCGTATTCAGGATAGCGTGGCGGTTTTCGCGTGTTCGGACTGTGGGTTGGGGCATGACAATTTTATTTTTAACTTTTTTCTCTTTTCAAACGTTAAATTCATTCTATTGCAGATATTGTTATAAAAAAAAATAATTTCAAAATCTAACCAAAGAAGAATAAACTCGAGAGAAAATAAATTTTAGTGAAGTGTCAAGGGGGCAATTTATTAATCAAGTAAACCATGAACCTCGAACCCTTTTGCAATTTTTAAAATACAACATCGATTATTATCTGAATCTTAATTTCAAATTTTAGGAACGGTGGTTTGCAATTTTTAAAATCTCAAGGCTAACACCTAAGTGAAAAAATTAGGAGTGGGGGGCTAATTGCCCAATTTTAGTCTCTTTGTTCTTATTACAAAATATGAAAATTTTGTTAGGACAGATTTCATTACGTTAAGTGTAAAAATATATATTAGTAAATTGTTTTACATAAATAGCTTAAATTTTGCACAAGTTGATGAAAAGTTTGACCAGAGAATACATTAAAAGACAAACAACCATTGGCCATGAATGGGCATGCCCTTGAGTCATTTCAAGGATAGAATATAATATATGGCGGGTGAGGAGAAAGCAACGTGTCCTCACCTAATTTTTGGTCATTGTTTGTCAGAATAATATATTTTTCGTCAAAATCAAAATAATAATAATAATAATAATAATAATAATAATAATAATAATAATAGTAGTAGAATCGAAAGAAATAGCTGGCACAAGGTGGCTACGTGGTTCATTAAGTGGTGTATCTAAGATGCCAAACAACCTGGGATCCATTTTTAAATAGTAGGGATTCTAAGATCCCTGCATCATATTTTATTCTATTTTTCGTTGGTCCTAAGATTTTTGCTTTTCTATTAAAAGTACTAAATATTTGGATTTGGTTTCGGATAACTTGCTCCTTCATTTGTGGTCGGAAATTTTTGGCTTTTTTCTTTTAACCTTTTTTTTTTTTTTTCCTAAATAAGATAGCGGTGGCGGCATGAATAAGGTGTTATATTTAGGTTTAAAGTTGTTCGGTCGATTTAAGTAGTAAAATCTTTTTATTTGGATCTTTTTTTCTCATTTTAATCCTATTTTATTATATTTCTTTATATTAAAAAATATTTAGATTTAAATAAATTTTATATTTTTTATAAATTTTACTTTAATTTCTAAATCAGTAAAAAAACAGGTAAAATTTGCAAATTAATTCCACTAAACTTTGTGTGGTTCAACTAACTTTACTTGAAAATAATCATTTTATATTCTAATTATTGGAAATATGAGGATAATTAAATAACAATAATATTTGAAAATGAATTATATACTTCATTTCTGTTGTTTTAAGTACAAGCAGTCGAATTTCATATTTTAATTTGTTTCAGGTTTAAGTACAAGAGTTCATTTGTAAATAAACTTTATGTTTCGTTTACTTCGAATGAATTAAACTTCTTTTTCTCTTGATTCTAAATAAGGGTGAAAATAATTAAATATTAAATATTTTGTAAATAGGAATTTTATGAACATAATTCCGTTACAATTTTTAACCTTGAAATGTTTCCTTTTTTTTTAAGGAAAAAATTATTAAATAATTGAATATCAAAAAGGGGTTAAGGTCAGGTTTGTTGATTTCTTTGGGGGCCTTGGGGGGGGGGGGGGGGGGGCTTTTTCTAATCTGGTCTAATATATATGTTAGTATTTGATTAATCGATATCTGAAATTATACTTCAATTAATCCTATTTAAATTACTATCGAACTCTCTATAAGGAAAGTCTTCTAACATAATTAATATATATATATATATAATTGAGTTCCCTCTAAAATAGGACAAGTTATCCTTAGCCTCTCTTGCAATCGTGAAATGTCGGTCTCCTTTCCTCTCTTTTAATGTGACTCTTCTTTCAATCCCTATTAGCTCACTTACGACTTGTTAATTTTAGCTTCGCTCATAATTGTAACATCACACCTTCCTTTGATAATACTTTTCATTTCAAGATTTTTCTTGAATTCAATTTTAGCTTATAATTGAGTTCTCTTTAATAATTTAAGTTTTGGTGTATATTACTAAAAAATCAATTATTTATTTTAGATTCAAATTTTTTTTTGTTATAATTATTTTTTGTTATTTTTTATTTTGTCTCTTTTTTTTTCTTTTTTTCTAATTTTATTATTAAAATTTTCTTCATAAAATTCCAACACATCAGCCCATTCATTTGTTGCTACCGTGCTACATAGCCTTTTTTTTTTGTACAAGAAGATGTAATGAAGTGAGATTAGATCGGAAAAAAAAAAAAAGATGAAAGTGAGGAGTCTCTACCGCTTGAACTGTCCCCGATGGACACTACGTAGCCTTCTTTGGTTCCGATTAATGGCCTCCCAAAGCA
>JBAMMX010000022.1:19335001-19442501 GCA_037126225.1 Dillenia turbinata
GGTATAGAGTACACTATCAAGGCATAATGCAAAGTTACCCTATAATTATGCAGTTGATTTTGGGATTTTATAGGACTTTTAATATGAACAAAAGCAGCACGAGATGAGAGGTGATGATGCTCTCAATCATCGCCGTCTATTTTGTTGATTCGAATCATCTTGACCGAAGATTCATGTCTAGTATTCCCATTTTCTTAAAATTTTGAAAATTTGGGCCCCTATTTTATGAGACAATTTCTTTCCATGTTTATCTTGTCAGGTCAAGAACACTCCTTTAGATCTTAAAAAAAAAACTATGTTTGGCTATGCAAGGTCTGAAGAAAAATGGTTTTGATGTAATTACTATTTTATATCAGCGTCGGAAGAAAATTTATAATTTTTAAAAAGAAATTTACTGTTTCAATAAAAAAAATTACTCTGATAGAGAATGCCGGCAACAAAATAAAATAAACATAAAAAATATTGTGCGTATAGAATAGAGATTACAAGGGGAATACCTTTTCAAGAGTGGGTGATAACAATTGGCGTGGGCTCGAACTCTAGATCGATTTTTAAATCAAAGTAATTTTGAATCGATTAAAATATCTTTCGAATCAAAAAATATATATATTTTTAAAAATATAATAGGACGAATTAATGTATAAAATTTGGTCAGTGGGTTTCTTTTGATTCGTATCATTAATCAGTAATACATTGCACCTGAAAAGGTGTAATTAATGGAGTAGTGCATACATGATATGAGGTTGTCATTGATTCTCCAACAATGGTGGTTAGCCAGGCAAATCCAATAATCGCTCAAACAAGCCCTCCTTTTGACAATCACTCATTAAAATTCCTCCGGTATCATTCAGGATCACCATCGTATAATTGCCTTGCCTTGCCTTGCCTTGCCTTGGATTTCAATGTCACCTAACTCATCATGAACTTCAATTAAACCTAAGTTTGT
The DNA here is from genome assembly GCA_037126225.1 of Dillenia turbinata. Taxonomy (NCBI): domain Eukaryota; kingdom Viridiplantae; phylum Streptophyta; class Magnoliopsida; order Dilleniales; family Dilleniaceae; genus Dillenia; species Dillenia turbinata. Next base: position 19,335,948 of record JBAMMX010000022.1, read on the forward strand.
TACTGGCCAGTATGATGGTATCAACATAAATGGGGTCTCATGTCCCTCAAGAACAACTCAAGTGGTAGAGATTCTCCGATTTCATTCTTTTTTCCCTGATTCGATTTCGTTTGATTATATCTCATTGTACTAATAAAATATAAATACGGTCCATTTAACCAACTATTAAATTTGTAATTTCTTTGTTCAAGTAGTATATTTCTTATTTGAATAATTCTTGGAATTGTTTGTGTTTTATAGCGTGGCCTCAATATGACCACAATTATGATAAACTCATGCTTGATTCTCTTATCTTAATTTAATTGAAATCAGAGCTGCACCCGATGGTGGAGGTGGTGGTGGCTGTGACCTGCACCTTTGTGTGTTGGACGACCATAGACAGAACTACCATTTCCAACTGCGAGTGGAGGTAGCGGTCTCAATTGCCACCAGCAGGATGATTTTCTGTCGTGATGGAGATAGAATCGAGGCCTTATGGCCTCACCATCAAAGATGAGGCTCGCGGGCGAGTGTTGTAGTTCGATGGCATCAGGTGGCCGTTGCTATCAGTCTCACAACGTTTTTCACCATGGTTGTGGCTGCCTCTTTCTCTCGTGAGAGATGGAGGCTCCGCGAGCAAGGGCCTCACCACAGAGAGAGGTCACCCTAGCAGCAGAGAACATAGACATACTAGTATAGTTCTCATGATACTAGTTTATTTTACTAATTATTTGATGAGTATTCCCCTGTTTTACCCCTGATTAAATGTAAAAGTGTTATTGTACTATTTAGGTAGTAAATCTGACTAATTTTACCCAAAATATATAAAAAAAAATTATCATACATTTTTTTTTATTTTCTTTTAATTAATGAAAGTTTTTACTTTCTATAATTAGGACTTGCAACTAATTGTGTAAGGACTTATTATTTTATTACCTTATTTGGGTGGTAATAAAATATAGGTTCATCCTAAATACACAATTTTATTTAATTTTTTAAAAATAATTACAAAAATCCTATAATAAAATTTCAAGTGGAAGAGAGATTTTATTGTAAAATCAAACAACCTCCGTTGCTGGTTCGAACTAAGAATTAATAAACGATCAGCCAGCATTTGAGTTATTTAAGTCAGATTTAGGAGGTGAAATTAAATTAAGATTAATAAAAATATTAGTGGAATCGACTAATTGACATAGGAGTTTCTCACTATAGATTATTTTTCGGAAAATTGATTTCATTGGCCAATCAATTTTGATGAGATAAAATAAATTAATAGAGGTAAAATACTTGATTATATTACTTTTAAAAATATTCTTGATCACACAAGATGATGATGATGATGAAGATAGTTCAAGTAATAGACTAAAAAAGTTGACGTTGAAGTACTCGAAGTTGCATTAGCTCTTCATAAAAATATTTGCGAGTGAACAATGTAATAAAAAATAATGATTTATTAAAATGTGAAGAAATTACATAAATCATGGGTTGAGGTGCAGATATCTTGTTCTTTTTAAGAAGATTTGATACTTTCACGATAGATAAAACTTAAGAACCGGTATAGTAGAATTCATTTGATATATCCCTTCCAAGTTACAACATCCCAATAATTTATTGTTTGATTCGAAATAATTCTACACAAATGTTTGAACCTAAATCTCCACTAAAAGAACACCTCTCTTCTCTCTCTCTAAATTACTTATGATTGGATGTGCTAGAAAGATGAAAATGAAACTCCTATTTATAGATGAGTAAGATTTTTATCTCATTAACTAGGGTATTAGTGGTTGAGAGAATTATAATCACCATTCAGCCCACCACTAGGTAATTTATACCCCACTATATCCACTATTACATGAATTATACCCTATTACTCAATATTAAAAATGACTATTTTGTAACTTACTCCATTACTCAAAATAAAGGTGTCTACCCCACTACTTCTATTATTTACGTTCCATTAAAATTATACATAATTTAAATGTAAGTTATAACATTCCCCTACTCTACTTTTAATATTAGCATAAGTGATATGTTGAGAGAGAGAATACTAATTAGAGTTAGCTTTTTATGCCTCATGAAGGTGTGCTCTGTATTGAACCTTCACTTAGTATAACAAAAATTCTCACTCTAGAGTCAGAGTATGCTCCGCATTGAACTACGACTTCTTTTGAGAAATAAAGATTATTGCTCACACATAATAATCTGGGTATTGACATGAGCTTTAATAGCCAGCACATTACAACCTTGTGCTATCTCAGTTTTCATGAGTGTTTATGAGAATAAGTCAAATTCTCATTGGAGAAGCGACCCTACTTCAACACTCACATATGTGAAATCCATCAAGGGCATTCCTATAACTTTTAATGCACCACTGATAAGAGATACAATTTTTCATTAAGAGTTTAATAACTCAACCCTCCAATCATTACAGGAAAAATACACCTCATCGTAGGGAATAAAACTTAAAAAATATGCATTTTTTACAACCACCATATGATTCGTTCTTTCCATTGAATCTGACTATAGGATCTCTAGTCCTTAGGTGGGGTGTCCTCATATGTGGCTCATGAATTTATGGGTTTCAATCCCATCCCCCTCGGTGTGTTCCAGATCATTTCTCTTGCCAAGGCCTTGGTTAATGGATCTACAAGATTATCAAGAGATTTAACATAATCCATATTAACGATGTCATTACTCAAATATGATCTCACAATACTATGTTTCTTTTTGATGGATCTAGATTTATCGTTATAATAACTGTTTCTCACTCTACCAATTGCAACAGTGCTATCACAATGAATGATTATAGAAGGAGTTGGTTTTTCCCAAATGGGAATATCAAATAATAGTTCCCTTAACCAACATGCTTCCTCACTTGCTGATGCTAATGCAATTAGCTCAGCCTTTATAGTAGAATTAGTAATTATGGTTTGTTTTTTAGATTTCCAACATATAATACCACTATACATCATAAAAATATAACAAATAGTAGAGAGAGAATTACTTGACAATGTGTTCCAATTGATATCACTATAACCTTAAATTATAGTAGAATACTTTTTATAGAATAAGCCAAAATTTTTGGTATCAGACAAATATTTCATTACTCTTTGTAGGGCATGCCAGTGTTCCATACTTGGCTTGCTAGTAAATCTGCTAAGCATTTCTAATGTATATGCAATGTCAAGTCTTGTACAATTATTTACATATCGCAAACTTCCAATCGTACAAACATACTCCTTCTGATTATAAATTTCATTTTCACTTTCAATAAGAAATAAATGAATACTTAAATCAAAAGAAGTAGTCATATGTTTGAAATTATCGAAATTATATCTTTTTAAAATTTTCTCAACATAATGTGATTGATCAAGAAAAATACTATCACTAATTTTAGTGATCTTCACACCCAAAATAAAATTTGTCTCATTCAAATCTTTTATATCAAAATGCTTTTTAAGTATATTTTTGATATATTGGATAACATATAAGTTTGATCCAAAAATCAACATATCATCCATATAGAAACAAATAATCACATTTGAATTCTCAAAAGATTTATAGTATATGTATTTTTCACACTTATTTGTTTTAAAGCCATTAGCAATCATGTAAGAATCAAATTTTTCATGCATATTTTAGGTGCTTGCTTTAAGCCATAAAGGGATTTTTTAAGATTACACACTTTATTTTCTCCTTCAGGCTCAATAAATCCCTCATGTTGGTCCAAATAAATTTTTTCTTCCAAATCTCCATTTAAGAAAATAGTTTCGACATCCATTTAATGAATATATAAACTATGAATTATAGTAATAATAATCAAAAGTTTAATAGATGTCACTTTTGTAATCAGAGAAAATGTATCAAAAAAATCAAGATATTCTTTTTGTGTAAATCCTTTAGCCATAAGTCTTGCTTTACATTTAAATATGATTCATCTGGTTTTAATTTCTTTCTAAAGATCCATTTACCACCATTTGTTTTATACTCTGAAGGTAAATCTACTAATTTCCATGTTTAATTTGAAATTAGAGATTCCATCTCATCATTTATAGCTCTTTCCAAAGCATATCATCTTTAGAAAATAAAGTTTCTTATAAGTTTATAGGTTTCTCAATATTATATACAAAATAATGATGACCAAATCTTTTTCAATTTTATCTCTTTTACTTCGCCTTTGTTCAAAATTATTTTTTTTTTTTTGGAATTTTCTATGAATTTTTTTAAATTTTTTGTATACTAAAATTGTCCCCATTATTTTTGAGTTTGTAAGGAAATTTTTCTTCGTGAAAAATTGCATCATATGATTCAAAAATTATATTATTTTCAATATCAAGAAACCTAGATAATGTACTAGTTTTTGCATAACCAAAAAAAATACAAGTGATAGTTCTTACACCTAGTTTGAGTTTTTTTGGCTTATATCCTTTCCACAACTCATGAAGAGTTACTTTTGTTTTTTTTTTTTTTTTTTTTGTAGCATACGATTCAATACATGACAAGTTGTCAAAATAGCTTTACCCCATAAATGTTTGGGCACACATGAATCAATAACATTATATAACTCTATAAGAGTTCTATTTTTCTTTTCAATCATACCTGAATATGGAGGTGTAATTTCATGAATTATTCATAAAAACTGAACATATGAGTTGAATCCGAAAGATTCATATCCACGACCTCTATCACTTCAAATTCATTTATTTTTTTTTTTTTACAAATTGATTTTCAACTTCAAGAAGGTAAACTTTAAAAGTTTCAAGTATATCACTTTTATTTTTAATCAAATACACAAGTATATTTAGAAAAATCATCAATAAAAGCAATGATGTATTTTTTTTTCTCATCGAGTCAAAATTTCTTCAAATTCACACAAATTAGAATGTACTAGTTCGACTAATTCAATTTTTCTTTCAATAATTTTGTGAGGTTGTTTTGTGATTTTCGCTTTACTACAAGTTGCACATTTTTTAAAATTTTTATTCAGTTTTGGAATTAATCTTAACTTACTCATCACACTCACATATCTAGAATTAATGTGACACAAACGAGTATGCCAAAAATTAATACAAGATGACATATAAGCAGAAGTATTGCATACTTTATTTTTAATATTCAATTTAAACATTCCATCATGATATAGCCATTCCCAACAAAAATTCCCTTTTTTGAGATCATATATTGATCAAACTCTATAGTCTGTTTGAAGTCAGCCTTGTTTAGAAGAAAACTTGACATAAGATTCTTTCTCATGGTGCATACATCACATCTTTTAAATATAATACCCTTCCAGATGTAAATTTCAATTCAACCTCACCACTCCCCAAAGTTTGAATAGCATGAGAATCACCAAGTATGATAGTTTTAGGCTCTTCATAGGGAGTATATTTTTTGAACTATTCTATGTCATAATAGATATGCATATTGGCACAAGAATCTGCCCACCACCCTTCAGAATTTTATACTAAGAATATGTCTGTCACCAAAGCAACAAAAGGTTCTTCGGTAACATTGGCTTGAGTTGGAGCCTCACATTTTCAAAATTTGCAAATTCAAACAACATGCTCACTCTTGCCACACATATAACATACACCAGGTTTTTATAAGGAGGGTGGTCATGGTTCTTACTCTTGTGATTGAAATTTTTCTTTTTATTGTGAGGTTTACTATATTTGTTATCAAAATTTTTATTTGGCTTCAGAAATGTATTTCGGGAATTGTTGGGCAAACTATTTGAAGATATGAGATTCACCTTAATGGAGTACATATTTGTGTCTTGAACCATTGCATCTTGGCCTCTTGCCTCCACCTTCGCATGAATATGAGTGATTAAATCCTCCAAGGTGATGCCCTTCTGTTTGTGACATAAGGTCTTTTGAAATTCTCCCCAAGTTGGTGGCAGCTTGTCAATGATTCCAAGAACTATCAAGTTGTCACCAAAGTTTACTCTTTCAAACTGCACCTTATGAGCAATCATTTGAAAGTCTTGCACTTGGTCCACCATATATTTGTCATCCGTAATTTGGTAGTGAAAGAAGTGACTAGCTATAAACTTTTTTTTTTTTTTTGCACCAACTTGTTTTGTCGTACTTGAGTTGTAAAGCCTTCTATATTTTCTTAGTAGTAGGGTAAGTACGTTCATGTAATCTTAAAATTGATCGGAAAGGCAATTCAAAAGATAGTAGTGGCAGTTATACTCATTTATTTCATATTGTGCACATCTCTCCGAGTGTTTAATTTGTTCATTTTTAGACATGCCTTCAATGTTCTCCTTGTTGGGATTCTTTTCGGTGAGAACATAAGCCACTTTGAGAAGGTTGATGTGGAACAAGAATTTTCCTTTCTATCTCCAAAAGTGAGCATCGTGAGATTTGAATAGTTTGTTGAGATCTTCAACTTGGTTGACAGGCTTTTCTTGTGCAATTTTTAAATCGAATCTCCTTAAAATTGTTAATGAACAATGTAATAAAAAATAATTTATTACAAAGTGTAAAGAAATTGCACAAATCATGGGCCAAGACGCGGATATCCCGCTCTCTTTAAGGGGATTCGAGCCTTCTACAGTAGGCAAAGCTCAAGAACCAGTGCAGTAGAATTCTTGACTCGTACCCTTCAGGATATAATATTTCAATAATTTGTTGTTTGGTTCAAAATAATTTTACGTAAATGTTTGAACCCAAATCTCCACCAAAAGAACATCTCTTTTTCACTAATACTCTCTCTAAAATACTTGTATGATTGGATGTGTTAGAAAGAAGAAAATGAGATTTCTATTTATAGGTGAATTAGATTCTTATCTCATTAAGAATGGTATTAATGGTGGAGAGAATGATAACCACCGCTCACCCCACCGGTAGGTAATTTATGCTTTACTATATCCACTGTTACATGAATTATACCCCATTACTCAGTATCAAAAGTGCCTATTTTGTAACTTTATTACTCAAAATAAAGATGTTTACACCACTACTCCCACTATATACATTTCACTAAAATTGTACATAATTTACATATAAGTTACAATAGTATTATGATAGATTGGCTTCAGTTGACTACTAGCCAACATAGGCCGATTGCCAACTAACTTAAATTGGCTACTGATAGATTTCTACCGACAGCTGACTCACTTTAGCGGACTACCAAATTGCTAACTGAAACTTTAGTTGATTCATGGCATGAATTACCAACTGATTGCGGTCAAATGCAAATTGAGCCAACTACTGACTAATTTCTCTATCGATTGTTGGCTAATTCACTGGCTGATTACGGTTATATTTGAGTCTAATCTTAGCCTGACTTGTAGCCCATCCTCTTAGTTCATTTGCAAAATTTTTGGTAATTAACAATTTGACATCGGGTGGAGTCTGAATATAATTTCTAGGCCTAATCTCAGGTTGGGCTACTCTTGATTTGGTGGTGGACCCTGTTGGTATGACCTAATGTTTCTGGGCCGGGCAGGACCCAATCTTATGTCTTGCCTAATCAACCCAAGCAGTCCATGTTCTCCTTTGATTGGGCTATCCGCTATCCAACGCTACCCCCCCCCCCAAAAAAAAAAAAGAAAAAAAAACCCACAAACGTTAGGACGACGTCGTTCTGATTACTCCCGTAGTTTATTCGAAGGCTAGCCCACTTAGATCTGTTTGTCTCCCGGTCCCAAACTCCCAATACACATTGGAGGCGCAAGATAGCACCGACCACCGTCGCAATCTCTCTCATCGAACTCAACGGTGGAGGCGAAAACAGAACCTATCATTTTCTCTCTCTAAAAAAATCAAGATCTCCATATGGAAAGACACATTCAGACACTCCTTAACAGAGTCTCCTTCATCTCCATAACCCTGGCAACCTTCACTCTTTTCTATCTCCTCCTCCAAACCCCTCAAACCTGCCTCCCCATCCACCATCCCCACCAGAGAACCCGAACCCAAAAACCGACCCGCTTCCCATCCTCCACCTGCGACCTCAACCACCGTAACTATCTCTCTCTCACCCAGAAAAACAAGAAACTCTATTCCTCCAAGCCATGGCTATCTCAGGTAACGTCATACTCCAACTTCTTCGCCCAACTGAAAAACCTTAATCTCCTCGAAAACAGCTCCCGGGTCCTATGCGTGTCGGCCGGAGCCGGCCACGAAGTCGAGGCTTTGAAGGGATCCGGGGTTGCTGACGTTATCGGAGTCGAGGTTGTGGACTCGGCGCCGCTGGTGAGTCGAGCCGATCCACATAACTTGCCGTTTTTCGATGACGTGTTTGACCTGGGGTATAGTGGTCATTTGGCAGAGGCATTGTTTCCGTTGCGGTTCGCCGGAGAGCTTGAGCGTACAGTACGGTCCGGTGGGGTTGTGGTGGTGGTGATGGAGGAGTGCGGGGCTAATGATGTGAATGAGATCATGGGTTTGTTTAGAAAAACTAAATTTGTAAGTGCTGTTAATGTTACTTTGATCGGGAAGAAAATGACTAGAATTATAATGCAGGTTGATAAACCTAGTTGAATTTGCACTTGGTTTCCCTTTTTGTGTGTGGTTGAAGTTTGTTCATGTTAATGAATTAGATTATTGACAATAGACGCTTATACTTTGTTAATTGTTGAATATTACAAAGAACTTATAGGATTTGAGACCTCAACATGAAGTAGAGAAAATTAGATGACAAGGTGAAGTTTGCGGGACTGAATTATCAATGTATCTGATGTTTCTGGGTGTACAAGATCAGAGGGTTGCTATCTTGAGATTGTTGTTTGTTGTACTTGAATTTGAAGTGAACATATTTTGCATTACTAGTTAGAATTGAAGTTTGTTTACTGCCCGCATGATAAACTGTGTTTTACTTGTGAAATGCATATAAGAATCAGATATTATATATATGCATATATATTATATAATATTTATATTTATATATCAGCATAGGTCTTGACTTCATAACTTTGAGATCCTAAGTTTGAGTACCGATTAAATTTAAGCATTCTAGGGTTTTGAAAGGATTTGCTGCGTACCTGGCATATTGGCATTTTGGTGGGGTTATGGTGATCAATTCACCCTAGCTGGGATGTTGCATAGTGTGTGGGGGCTCTTGTAATAACACCTAGGGTAGGTACACATGCTGGTAGCCCATCTCTGCTCTTTTGTCTGGTAAATAGAAGAAGAGAGGGGGGGGGGGGGAGTAACACATGATATGACATGAAGTTGGGATTGCTTGTCAATGAACAAAGGCTTAAATTATTTAGAAAGTGGTTTGTCTAATTGAAAATTCATCATCATTTGATTGAGAAAAATTTTGTGTCATCTATATCATTGGAAGTGTTTACGCAATGTAGATGCCCAAATGTGGTATTGGCTTCTCCTTTGGTAATGGCCAGTGGATGTCTTATAATGCTGGTTCTGTGAGCTATGTAAGAGTTTGGCTTAAGATCCTTTGTACTTCTTGCAATGTGGTGCTTCTTTCCTTGAGTTCAATTGATAAATCATGAATGTTTTTGAGCAGTCTTGCATGGTGAAGGGGATGCTAGTGTTTGATAATAAATTCTGCTGCTTTTCATCTGTTCTCGTTCATTTGTTTCACTTTTGTTTATAGTGTTTTGTAACTGAAGCTTCAGAACAACATCATGTTTATTGTTCAGAGAATTTATATACGCTAATAGCTGATTGCTGTCTTCATAAACAACACATTGCTTAATTGAGCATTTTCTGGAACATAGATTTAACAGTGTTTTTTTAGTTTTTGTGTGTTCTGGTGGGCGATCAGGTTATTGAAATGGCTCTTCATGACGCGGAGCTTGTAATACACGTAGTGAGTTTCATCCTGATTCTTCTCATCCTTCTCCTTGTGATAATCCATTTTTTATGCAAAGCCATTAATGATTATTCATGTCTCTGGGCTGCATTATTCTACTGCTCCCTCGCTTTTAGATTCAACATCCATCCCCCCCCCCCCAAAAAAAAAGAAACCCAATTGTTTGTCAGCAGTCTGGGGCTTCTGTTTTATATGTTTAACCTTTTTTTTTGGCTAAACAAAATGGTGTGCGAAGATGAGCATTCTGTTGAGGGTTTACCAGTTGTGCATTTTGCTTGATCCATAATTACTTTTTTAGGGGGAAGTTATTTATTTATTTATTTATTTTTGAAAACTCTAAAAGTAATTCCGTATGTGATTTCTTTTAACTGGATTCAAATCCAGAACCCTGTGGTTACAAATTGCTTATGATGTTCACAAAGACGGAATAATTTGAGCTTTTATCTTAATATTCGGGGGTTGATCATTTCAAAGATAAATATGAAAAAAAATGAGAGAGAAAAGATTGTTGGTTTAATTTATGTTGATTCTTCTATATTATTCATTTTTATCCAATGTCTTTTTTTTTATCTAAATCCTTAACTATGAAAATTATTCGTAAAGATATGGTAATTAAGTGTTTAGAATGGTAAGAATGAGTAACGTAGCAGAATCTGTATAAATTAAACTGATTCTTTTTTTTTTATATATTTATCTCTTAAATGGTGTAATATAATTATTGGGATTAAATTTTAAATTATTGTTGATGTTGGCAAAGACTGCTACCTCGGTCACGTTTTATACACATAACGTAATGGATGTAACCATCCCCTGGCATGAATGTTGCAATGTGTGGGGATGGCCTTTTCTTTACAGAAAAATGTTTTCATCACGCCCACTGTTTGCTGCCAAGTATGGCTAGCTATATATCCTTTTGCCTCTTGGATGATCATGATCTAGAAGTTCATTGCTTTTACTCATGCATCTGAGTTTTTAATGGGGGTGGGGTATACCAATATGGACAGAAGGGTATTGCCTTTAGCATATGAAAGTTGTTTTGTTTCTGCCAACTTTGGGGCATACTTTATGGAAAGGACAAATCCTGATGATTAAAATTTTACCATTAAAAAATTTTTAGAAATTTTGAATAGTCAGGATGTATTGAATCAGGTGGATCGAAGTTCTCTAATTCAAGATATGAATTTTTAAAATTGATTGTTGTTAAATGTGGGTTTTGGTTTCACAGATATCAGCTCCTACTTAATCTGAACAGTAGCTGTCAATTGGTGGATACACCTGCAAAAACTACTAAAGGATGCTCTGGCGAAGAGGCTCCGACGCTCAACTCAGTAAAAAGCGATTTTCGATGAAAAGAAACGGACTGAGAGTTGAGGGAAGATTGTTTCATGTTATCAGTGTGCCCCCGGTGTTAAGTTTAGAGAGTGTATGTGGTTCTGAGACCTTAGAGATCATTTATACCCCTGAGAGATGTGTGTCGTTGGGGGACTCCAACCTTACCTTCCTTATCGGACCGATCTAAGAATCTCGGGAGTCAATAATTTGAGTTAATTACGATCTTTACTTCTCGGGGAGGATTTTCACTTTCGTGAGAACGCTTTCCTTATTTGAAAGATCCTAGTTTTGCCGTTATAAAAATAGGGAGTAGAGGTAAAGGGGTTCTGACCTTCCTTTTGAGTCGTTAGGAATGTTGCTCACCATTCGGTCTCTCGACCGATCTTCGTGACTAATCTGATTGAAGGGTTGATGTCTGTTTGCCCGATCGAGGCGATTACATTTACTCGGTGGGTTATGTTCGGTAGACCCGGGCGACTAAGACCCCTCGATAAATTGATCTGGGTAGCTATGGCCCTTCGGTAGATTGTCGTGGTGGACGTTCGATACTGATTGGCAGGTGCCATTCGTTGACCTTTTGAGAATTGACTTTTCTAATTTGGGCATTGGGCCACGTCCCATCATTTGTCCCCGACTCATGGTTTTCTTGGAAAGAGGTACCATGAGTCATGATTTTAAAACGGAAGTTCGAGAGCCTTTCAATATGGTCACTGTCGCTTCAGTCTTCATAAATCATTTCTCGCACATCCCATAAAGACTTTCATCATTATAGTTTTTTCCATACTAATATCTTTTCCGTCTTTTTACTCCCCATGTCAAAAAGTCATTACTGGTGACAAAGATGTCTGTTCCTCAGGATTTTTCGGACATCGGCGACATTACGAGCATCATGTCCGCACAAGAACTCAAAGAAGTGCAAACTGAGATGCTATTGGGGGACGATTATTCTCTGTTGTCCGCTACAGAGATTGATAGGGTTAATATGACACTAGAAAACTGTGTGTCAATGTAATTTCAATCGGTTAAGTATGGTTTGAAGGTTCCATACACGGATCCTTTTTCTGAGGTTCTGCGTCAATGGAACATATTCACGACTCTCTTGATTCCCAATACTTGGTGGCTAGTAGTCCGGCGGCTTTCCTATTAGGGTTTTGCCATCTTCGTTTTGATTTTGACATCTTGTCTTCAATTTTTATTCTGATGAGATGTGAAAGCAATAGGCCGACCAAGGGGTGGTACAAGTTACAGACCCGACCCAAGTCATGTTGGAAGTTTTTTTATAGAGAGTCTATCGATAAGCACTGGATGCAAAAGTTCTTTTTTGTTGAGTTCTTAGATAGAGATCGCATGCCCTAACTTCCCAAGGTTGACGGGGTGCCCTCTGTGGGGCTGAAACCCGCAATTGCTTTGAAACACGGCCGTTTCGTTCGGTCGATTGGTGGGTATTGGAAGTCCACCGGTCGGAGTATATGGGTCGAGTCCTTATTGGACGACCAGATGTTATCCCTGGCTGGTCTGCTGCTAAGGGAAAATAGAAAAATTGATCGGCCCCTTATGTTGGGGAGAGTAGAAACCGAATTAGTTGATTCTTTGAGTCATCTTGATGACGTCTTGTTAGAGAATGTCACTATTGACAAACTGACTCGACATAACGTAAAAAGACCTCTTCAGGAAGATCTCGGGGCGTCTAAGGTCCTACTTAAGTCTTCTTCAAGGGTGACTGAGACCCTTCACAAGTCGCCACCCTTTTTGGTGAAAAGGAGGGGGATTTCCTTGGCCCCGTCTACGTTGGGAGTTTCATCCAAGTGTCTGGACCCGACAGCTACTATTCCGATAGACGGAGTCGCTCCAGATGAAGGTAATCTATCGGGTGGAGCAAGTGTTAATGCGGGCGAGTTAGGAGGAGCCAGGGATATTCCTCCGATCGATGCTGGAGCGAGAACGAATGTTTCTCGAGTTGCGAGAGACAAAATGGCGGGACCTTCTTCCGCTGTTCCGGTCTGACCTATGCGTAAGGGGAAACGCAAAGTACTTGGAGGACTGTTCGATTTTTCGATGGCAAGAAAGGCTCAAAAGAGCGCAGAACCGTTGCTATTTGTGCTGGGGACATGCAGTATAGCTACATAGATCTGACAGAAGTGGAGCGTATTGTCAGGCAATTTGACTTTCATCGCTGTGAGCTTGATCTTCATAGGATGTCTTATGAACAGGTCGGCGGGGCTCTTAAGTCATTAGGTTTAATGGTAATATTCTCTTCATGTCTTTTGAGTTCTTCTTTCTCCTTTATCATTTGTTAACTTGGTTTTCTTCGCAGACCATGGCCCTTGCTCGATTTCAAGGACAACAAGGGAGACAGGTAATAAGCCACTTAGAGGGATGGCTCTCTGAGTTAACCCGTCCGAGGGAATCAGTCTCCCTTCGGGAAGGAGAGATCTTGGCAACTGAAAACACATTCGGTGCCCTACTCAATCAGAAGGAAGAGAAGTTGAGAACCCTTCGATCGAAATTGGTCTAGTGCCAAGGGCAGTGCGAAAGGTTGAAGTCAGAGACTCTGATGCATAAGAAGTTGGCTCAGATTCGTAAAGAATCTCTTCGAACGGCGGATCGTAAGATAGCGGAGCTCGAGCAGTCCCGCACAAGGAAAGCTATCATCCACAAGGATTCCCAGTGTAGACCAGCTGAGAGATTAAAGTGCTCTGAAGAGATAGTCCGTAGTATGGGTCTAAGCGATGCTCTGCCCTTAATCGAAGAAGAGGCCGATACTCAAAATCCGACTGTATAACTTCCACTTGAGATTCTGTACTAAGTGGTCTTTGTTTATTTAATGAGAAATTCTTGTATTTTGCCGATAGAAGTCATCTTCTTCATTTCTTACTGTATTGTCTCACTATAATTAATGGGACTTAGATCTTTCGCCCGACACATAACTCTTATATGGGATGACGGGCTTATTGGTTCGAAAGGCTACACCACTTATCAGTGAAGCGCATGATCAACAGGGGCCGAGCGGTTGAGCCCTTCCGGACGATAGGAAATCTTCAAATAGTTGGGTCGCGTCCACCCATTCGGGGAGTTACATCCCCTATTGACGACGCATATAAACGGTAGACTCTGCGCGACTGAGACCTTCCGAACGATAGGAACTTTTTAATTGGTTAGGCCGCGTCCACCTGTCCGGGAAGTTACATCCCCTATTGACGACGCGTACAAACGGTAGACTTTGGGCGACTGAAACCCTCTAAACGATAGAAACATTTTAAATGGTTGGGCCGTGTTGATCCGTCTGGGGAGTTACATCCCCTTTTGACGATGTGTACGAACGGTAGACTCTGGGCGATTAAGACCCTCCGAACGATAGGAACTTTTTAAATGGGTTGAGTCGCGTTTATCCGTCCGGAGAGTTACATCCCTTATTGACGACACGTACGAACGGTAGACTTTGGGCGACTGAGACCCTCCGAACGATAGAAACTTTTTAAATAGTTGGACCGTGTCCATCCGTCTGGGGAATTACATCCCCTATTGACGACGCGTACGAACGGTAGATTTGGGTGACTGAGACCCTCCGAACGATAGGAACTTTTTAAATGGTTGTGCTGTGTCCACCCGTCCGGGTAGTTACATCCTCTATTGATGACGCGTATGAACGGTAGACTCTGGACGACTGAGACCCTCCGAACGATAGAAACTTTTTAAATGGTTGGGCCGCGTCCACCTGTCCGGAAAGTTACATTCCCTATTGACGACGCGTACGAACGATAGATTCTAAGCGATTGAGACCCTCCGAACGAGGGGATCAGGACGTGAAGATGTAAAAGATCCGCTAACAGGTAGTTTCAAGAATTTGACAAATACCCTTGCAGCCAAGAAAAACACCAGTAATAGAATCCGATGGCTACTTATGAGCGGAAGTAGAAGGCTCCCGCTCACATGATAGAGTCCCAATCCCCGACGATGTTCTGAATTTGGTCTTCATATGTTTGGTGCTAGGTAAAGCCTCCTAGGTGTCCAGGTCCGGTCTGTCCAAGATGACATTATAAAGCGAAAGGAGGTCCACCACATTGAACATGACAGGAGCCGTCGCATGATTAGGAGGTGTTCCAAGAGTGACCGGGAGAGAGATAATACCCTCGGGATATATCCATTCGCTTGAGAGCCATTTAACTGGACCCGCGTGGGGCTGAAGATCGGCAGGAGTAAATCACATTCATTCAAAAGCATCCCGATATAGGAGATTACAGTCGGCTCTTTGATCGACAAAAATCCTTCAGACCTCAAATTATTCAATCTTGGTGGTTATCACAAGGGGATCGTGCTGGTTCGGGTCGATCCCAATGAGATCTTCATTGGTAAAACCGATGATGGGCCTCTTTTTGCCCAGTCGTTTATTGGCACTCGCTGCTAGGACTTCTTGCGGTGCAAGGAGAATTGCCTTTGGATAATAGAAAATTAGTGTGATCAGGCACCTGGCTTCATTTTCTGTCGGTCCGTTGCAGACCTGGAGAATCACCCTATCCCTTCTGTTTGTTGGAGGTCGAGCAACTTGGCGTTCCTCCTTTTGGTTGCATCGTGACGGTTTACGTTGGCAATCAACGGGAGGACCTTTTTCTCTCCCGACGACGAATTCCCATAGCCTCCCTTCACGCACTAGGAATTCCAATTCGTCTTTTAATTTCTTGCAATCATCGGTCGTGTGACCATAATCACGATGAAAGTAACAGTATTTTGTTCTGTCCTTGTTTGAGTCATTATCAGTTGATCGTGGGGGCCATCGAATGTATGGCTTGTCTCTGATGAGGGCTAAGACCCGGTTAGGGGTTTCATTCAATGGGGCGTAGTTGTTGTACCTCCTCCTCGGAGGAGGCTTTGTTCGATTCTTCCTGGGCGGAGACCTCTGGGTTGACTGGTTCCGTTCTTTACAGGTAGACCGATCTCTTCTGTGATCGGATATTTCGGCGTTCTCGACAGTAATATATTTCTCAGCCCGAGCGTAAAATTCTTGGATGGTAGTAGGGGGTTTCTTCGTGATAGACACCTTCATATCGTAGGGTCGTAGGCCTGTTAATAGCGTGGCCAGTGCAATTGAATGATTCAAAGAAGAGACACTCATCATCTCCTCATTGAACCTTTCTAGGAAATCCCTTAGGGATTCCTTTTTATCTTGGTGCAGTGATAATAAGGCAGTGGACTTCCTCTTGACTCCCCTGCTTATCATAAAATATGATTCGAACTGTTTGCATAATTAAGAGAATGTCTTTATACTCAACGGTGGGAGAGAATTGAACCAAGTAAGTGCATTTCCTGAGAGAGTAGTGGGAAAATACTTACACATGGCTGCGTCGGGCATGTCCCTGGAGATCATTACAGTTATAAAATGGGCTATATGATCTCGGGGGTCTGTTGTCCCATTGTATCTCTCCATGGGGGGTAGGAGTACGTTACGAGGCATAGACTCTGAGGAGATCTTGGAGTCAAACGGTAAAGCGTGAGAGTAAGAAGGGATTTGGTCTCCCTGAGAGTTGACCTGTTTTAGTTCCTCGGCTACCAGTTGCTCGACCTGCCTTCGAAGATCGTCAGGGACTGGCTGTAGTTTTCAGATGCTTCACCATGTGGGGGCGACGGTCGTCGCTGGGGACGTCTAGATCCCCCAACAGAGGATTGGATCTCGGGCCTAAGAGCGCGGCTAAGTCCTCTAATTGTCTGCTCACATCCTGAAATTTGGATTCCAGTCTTTCCATCTGGGGGCGATTGACTCCCTTTGGAATGGGGTCGGCAATGGGTTGGACGGGGATTGCGAGTTGTAAGGCCTGTTCTTGATGAGATGGTCCTATGGGAGCTGCCTGATCGCGAGTGGCATGATCAGGTGCCGCAAGAGGAGGGGTTTCCGAAAGTGTGGCAGTGCGCCCTTCGGCAAGAGGGGCGACTTTTGATGATGCTCTAGTTCTCAGAGGCATGATTATTAGAGCAACAACAGAAAATTACTTTAGTCTGATTCCCACGGACGGTGCCAATCTGTTGGAGGTGAGTTTTGACTCCATAAATACTAGCTCCTACTTGACCCGAACAGTAGCCGTTAATGGGTGGATGCACCCAAGTCAGTAAGAGCAATTTTTGATTGAAAGAAACAGACTGAGAGTTGAGAGAAGGTTATTCCCTATGATCAGTGTGCTCCCGGTGTCAAGTTTAGAGAGTGTACTTGGTTTTGAGACCTTAGAGATCATTTATACTCCTAAGAGATGTGCGCCGCTGAGGGACTCCAACCATACCTTTCTTATCGGACCGATCGGAGAATTTTGGGAGTCAATATTTCGAGTTAATTACAATCCTTACTTCTCGGGGAGGATTTCCACTTTCGGGGGAACACTTTCCTTGTTCAAAAAATCATAATTTTGCCATTATGAAAATAGGGAGTAGAGATAAAGGGGTTCTGACATTCCTTTTGAGTCGTTGGGAATGTTGCCCACCATTCGGTCTCTTGATCGATCAAGGGACCTTCGTGGCTAATCCGATTGAAGGGTTCATGTCTGTTTGCCTGATCGGGGCGATAACCTTTGCTCGATGGGTTATGTTCGGTAGACTCAGATGACTAAACTCTCTCGGTAGATTGATCTGGACGACTATGACTCTTTGATAGATTGTCATGGTGGACGTCAGATACTGATCGGCAGGTGCCCTTCGTGGACCTTTTGAGAATTGATTTTTCTGATTTGGGTCTTAGGTCACGTCTCATCAACTGCTCAAACAAAATTTCCTTAATTTGGTGATTCGAAACCCAACTTCAGTAGTAATTTTCTTCCATTCGCAATCTGAATATGAAAACGTGTTAAACGAGAAAGTTTTGGCTTTCCAAACAGAATTTTCTAAATTTCTTAATTTAAGATTCAATTTCGATTATAATTTTCTTCCATCTACAATCTAAATCTGAAAAAATGTTAAACTAAAAACTTGTAACCTTATTTACAAGCTTCCCAATGATATTTGAATCGTTTCATTTAGATAATTGTGGCACAAGTTATGATTTTTTGAAATAGTAAATTTGGTCACAATGTTACAAATTTAAATCTTATTCGATTTTTGCTCTTGACGCAATTGCGAATCTTTTGAGTTTTTTCACTGATTTTCACTCAATTTTAAAACCTGAAAGCAATATCGTTTGAATTAAGTAGGAAATCCGTCGAATTTATATGCAAAAAATATGGTAAGTCCGAGAATTTAAATTTAGAATATATATAAAAATAGACAATATCATAAATCTAAACTTAAAATCTCATTATTTTCACTTTCTCTTTCCATTTCTTTTTCACCAAATAAAATTTAATCAATCAACCAATTAACCAAAATCTTAATTCTAACAATTGAGACGACTTTAAAAGTGAACATATATATATATAGTTTTTCCTTGTATTTTCATAAAGAAACTATTTTCACACTTTAAATCTATGACCTCTAACTATTACGTCAAATTTTATAAAAATAAAAAAGGATTACAAATAACCAAAAAAAAAAAAAAAAAAAGAAGGATAGCAAGGTGCTCCAAAAAATCATATTAACCTACAAAATGGTATTTTTTTGTTTTAATGGGGTAGAAATTGGAGGACAAGGAAAATCCAAGGAAGAGCAAGCTGCCAATTGCGGTGACTGTGCGTTGTAACATTTAATGCTAGGATACTCCCACCGACAACAGCCAACGATGTGCAGATGGTGTGACCTATTGTCGCCCCGACTGCAACTCCAACCCAATTATCCCAAATAAAGTCAAGATTAGGAAACTTAAGAAATCTTATGTCCACATAGAGCGGTATGGAGGAGTAGAGGAGAATTGACATTGCCGATGGAAATGAGAGATGTTCGATTGGAAATAGGAATTGAGATGAAAAAGGGATTTGGGTATCATAATTAAGGTCTGGATCAAAATCCACTTAAATGTTTTTTAGACTTGGTGGGTCCAAATACTGATATAACATCCTATGTAGATGTCACGTAAGATTAAAATTTTCTCGTTTGTCGATTTAATGTCACTGTTTCGGTGGATAAAATGGTTAGAGAAAATTATTAATAAATTATAATTTAATTGATAATGTTTTTTTTTCTCTCTTTTTAAAATCTTGAGTTTAATTTTGTTACGTCGAAAAAAAAAAAAAGGAAAAAATGGTTGGAGGGTTCTAATCAATACTAATTACTAGGTTAGGGTGATGTGTTTGAAAGTAACCGTGAGGGATTTGGAATGATTTTTCCCCTTAATTTTAACTATTTAATAACTATTTTTTCAGATCTTTTCTTTTGGGAGGTTATTTATTGAAATATTGTGAAAATTTATAAAAATGACAAAAATATGGTATTATTTTTTTCTATTCCAAAACTAATGAAATCGATTTCAAGGAAATCATTTTCAAACTCGATTTCTTGAAAATCGTTTTCAAATCTGTCTTGCTACCTACTCAGTAGGAAATTAAAAAAAAAAAAACAAAAAAAAGAAGTCAATGTTTTGGAAATCGACTTCAAAGTCGATTTTAAGGAAATCATTTAAAAAAAAAACTGAACCCGACTAAACCGATTGACCCAAGCCCGAAGATTCCTAAATAGAAAGAAATGGAGAGACAGAGGCAAGAGAGAGTCATGGGTTTTCAATTCTGTCAGGAATCCGCTCAGAATCTTCAGCTTGGAATCTTCAGGCTTGGGTCAATTAGTTCAGTCGGTTTCAGTTTTCCTGAAAGCGATTTCGTTAAAATCGACTATGAAGTCGATTTTCAAAACATCGAATTGTTTTTTTTTTTATTAATTTCCTTCAGGGTAGGTGGCGGGACAGATTTGAAATCGATTTTCTTGAAATCCATTTCAATAGTTTTGGAATAGAAAAAAGATACCATATTTTTGTCATTTTTATAAATATTCACGATATTTTAATAAATAAACCTTCTTTCGGGTGCTCCAAAAAAAAAGAAAAAAAGAGATTGAATTCAATGAATTCGCATGCAAACTTGTACGCGCGAGGCTGGGCACAGAGAGAGAGAGAGAGAGAGAGAGTGCAAACTTGTCCATTCTAGCAGCAGGGAGCACCTACTGACAACACAGCCATGACATAATTGCTTTTTCCTCTAGAACGCAACCATTCAATTCAATCACTTGCTCATTTCTCTCTCTCTCTCTATGATTGGGAACACATGCGTCCTAATCCTATGACTTCTCTCTATATTCCCCTCCTAAGAAAACTCCCCAAGTCCCAACTGTTAACATCTTCACCGGCAGTATCATTTGAATTTCCCGCTAATTTCAAACATTACTCTACTTCAGCTCTCAGCCTAGATTGCTGTTTCCCCGATGACGCAAACCTCTTTTCCTCTGATCCACATCAATTCTACGGTTCCCTCATCGACCGCTCATCCCACAAGTATCATCTGAATCAAATTCACGCTCAATTATTCCTCTCAGGTTTACAATATAACAGCTTTTTAGCAACAAAATTCGTAGCTTCAAGCTGGAAGATGGGTGAAATTCACTATGCTAGTAAGGTGTTCGACCAAATTCCTGTACCGGAAATATATTTATATAATGCGATGATTCGAGGCTTTGCGAAGCACAACATGTATGACGATGCTATTCAGACTTATTCGAGAATGCTGTTTTCTGGGTTTCTTCCAGATGTCTTTACACTACCTTGTGTGCTGAAGGCTTGTTTTAGTCCTATGACGTACGAGATTGGTAATGCGGTTCATGCTCAGATTTTTAGGCTGGGGTTTGAGTCTAATGTGGTTGTGCAAAATGGGGTTGTGGCATTTTATGCAAAAGGGAATCAGATTGAGCGTGCGAGGATTGTTTTTGATGGTTTACGTGATAGGACTGTTGTTTCATGGACATCTATGATTTCTGGGTATACCCAGAATGGACAGCCTAGGGAGGCTTTGGCTATTTTTAGTGAAATGAGGGAATTAGATGTGGAGTTGGATTGGATTGCTCTTGTGAGTGTTATCAAGGCGCTTACTGACGTTGAGGATTTGGAACAGGGGATGGCTGTTCACGGTAACGTGCTGAAGATGGGTCTTGAATTAGAACATGATTTGGCTATTGCGCTTACTGCAATGTATGCGAAATGTGGGGAAGTGGAAATTGCTAGGTCATTGTTTGACAAGAGGAAGATAGAGCATGTGCTCTTGTGGAATGCGATGATTTCTGGCTATGCAAAAAGTGGTTTTGCTGAAGAAGCTATTGAGCTTTTCAAGAATATGAAATATGTGAACCTCAAACCAGATTCTGTCACTGTAAGATCTGCAGTTTTAGCTAGTGCACATATGGGTTCACTTGAACTGGCCAAATGGATGGATGACTATATAAGTAATAGTGAGTATAAAGATGATATTTATGTCAATACAGCTCTCATTGACATGTATGCGAAATGTGGTAGTGTAGAGTCGGCTCGTGCTGTTTTTGATCGAGCACTTGATAAGGACGTTGTTGTGTGGAGTGCCATGATTATGGGATATGGATTGCATGGTATGGGTAGAGAAGCCATCAATCTTTTTGAAACTATGAGGCAGGTTGGTATGTGGCCCAATGATGTCACCTTTGTTGCGCTACTCAATGCTTGCAATCACTCAGGTCTCGTAGATGAGGGTCGGTTTTATTTTTACCGCATGAAAGATTATGGAATTGAGCCTCGACACCAGCATTATGCCTGTGTGGTAGATCTTCTTGGTCGTTCAGGGCACTTGGAAGAAGCTTATGACTTCATAATGGACATGCCAATGGAGCCAGGGGTAACAGTTTGGGGTGCACTTTTGGGTGCATGCAAGATTCATCGGAATGTAAAATTGGGAGAATATGCTGCAGAACAGCTTTTTGAATTAGATCCGAAGATTACAGGGCACTATGTGCAGCTCTCAAATCTCTATGCTTCATCCAGGTTATGGACGGGTGTTGCAAAAGTACGAATACTTATGAAAAAGAAAGGATTGCAGAAGGATCTTGGTTATAGTCTAATTGAGATTAATGGAAAGCTTCAGGTTTTCCGGGTGGGTGATAAATCACATCCAGAGTCAAAGGAGATTTTTGAGGAGCTTGAGAATTTAGAGAAGAGGTTGCGGGAGGCTGGATATGCCCCGGATACAGAATCAATTATGCATGACTTAAATTATGAAGATAAAGAGCATGCTTTGTGTAATCATAGTGAGAGACTTGCAATTGCTTATGGGCTTATCCGTACTCCTCCAGGGACCACTCTTAGAATAATAAAGAATCTCCGTGCCTGTGTGAACTGTCATTCAGCAACTAAGCTTATATCTAAGCTTGTCAACAGGGAAATAATTGTTAGGGATGCCAAGCGATTCCATCATTTCAAGGATGGCGTTTGTTCTTGTGGAGATCATTGGTGAAGATGGCTGGTTCACGATGACAAATACATATAGGGTCCAGTTCTGCTCCAAATAAACCAAGAAAGCACAGTGATGCTCCATTTACTTGAATCACCAAGGGGTGTGAAACCGAATCACAGATGGGATGATATGATATAGGTATCTCAATTTTGCAGTTTCAGTATCAAGTCATCCCAAAGATTATGAACCCCACATGGTTTTGATGCGGTAAACTGCTGTTTCTCTGCATTGGAGGGGATTTCCGTTGATGGGTATGTTTTGTTTTGTTTTGTTTCGTTTTTTGTTTTTTTTTTTGTTTTGTCTTTTTTTTTTTCGGTTTTAGTTTTTTATTTTTTTTATTTGTTTGTTTGCTTGCTTGTTTTCGTTGTTGTTGTTATTGAATTTTTTTTTTTTTTTTTTTTAAAAAAATAAAAAAAGACCTATACTTAAATGGCCTGAACTCAGTTTTTCTGTAATGGACAATTTTAAAAGCTGCTGCTTTCCAAACGGGGCAATGGCAACTTTGCATAGGAAGCTTTGGGTGACACTAAAGAATTTGAAGTTTTTGGTGCGACTGCCCTAAAATGGTAGTAGAACCCAGATATCCTTTTCTTGAAAGGATTGGACTGAGGTCTTTTCATCATTTTGTGCTGCTAAGACTCTAGGTGTGCCATGTGCATGACGAATATATTCAGGGAGTTCTACTTATTATATTCTTTTACCCTTCTTATTACGCTAATTATTTTACTTTATTATTATTATTATTTATTTTTGCAACTCTTTGGGACCGCGCTCAACATCCTTACAATGTTAAGCTTGTCGAATTGTCAATATGAGAAGATATCCTTAAAAGTTTTTTTTGCTCGGTGCAAGTTAATTGCAGTTAGGCTTACTCGGCCTGATCCTGGACTGTGTTGCACTTTGCAGGCTAGCTTATAGAAGAGTTCTGAGGTAGTATTACCAGATTAAGGACACACCAATTCTCAAGCAAGTCAAGAGGAAGCTCGATTACGTAAATGCAAACGATCTTATACCATCTGATCCTTTTCTGGCGTCTGCAGAGGGGAAACGTCTCTTTTAGACTGCTCTGGTATGATAACGATACTTCATAAACCTCCATTGGAAAGACAGAGTGGTCCATTGGTATTGTGCCCTCTGGCCTTAAGTTACATTGTGATAGGATGTCCTACAAAAATGTATAAAATTTTGATTATAAGTTGCCCTTTTTTGGGTAAAATTTTGTAATTTTTGAACTTATACCAACCCATTCTTGCGGAACCTACTGGGGTTCTGCTTAATATTGTAGTGTGAAGCATTCAATGTATACAAATTTGAAAATTTCGGGTGAAAAGAAAAATCATTTTGAGATGGTGAATCACATGTTAAATGATCATCATCATCATAATATATAGAAATTTCTTAATACTAACGTTCTTCTTCGTTATCAAGATATTTCAATACGCTAAATTAATTAATATTTACATAAATTTTTTTATATTTACATATTTTCAAATTTAATGAATTATTTATTTATTTAATTATAATTATAACCATAATTTTTTATATTATTCATCTTATGATTAATAATTATATATTTGATCATTTTAAATTTTTATGATAAAAAATGACTATTCCATTATTTCCATAAGATAATTAATATTTTCATCAAATCCTTATATATATATATTTTATATTTACGCGTTTCTTCATATTTCCGTTTTCTGTATTCTTACAAAATATTGTTTCGTATTTATTTCAATTTCTCTTTCTATGTAATTTAGTCTTCACTTTTTTATTTTTTTAGAATTATTAATTTTATATATCTATTTTCCGAGCATTATTAATTTATAATTAACAAACTTAATAGGAACAAGTACACTGATTATGAGCTCTTATGAGTAAAGGAGAGGGAGGAAAAATAGAAAAGAAAAAAAAGCGTAAGTAAGAATGAGTCGCACAATTTCCTAAACTACAGGAAAACAAAATGCCACTTCAGCCAAAGTAGTTCTCCCAAGATCCAACCGAATTTTTGTTGTAGAGAACTTCTCTATTATCACGCCACCTATTTAAACTTAGATAACAACAACCTCTGCAGACTCAAATTTTTAAATTCAACTTCCAGATGCACATTATCTCATTGAAATTTTCAAACCCTTTATGATACCCACATTCTAGTATACACCACGAAACAGAACTAGGCAAGCCTTGGAGTCATGGAAACAAGATCTGCAAAGAGAAAGAGGCTTTTAATGGGGGAAAAGAAGTTAATGAGGGATGATCAGAGTGGATGTGATAGGATTAGTGATCTCCCTGACGCAGTTCTTCATCAAATTCTCTTCCTCTTACCTATCAAATGCATTGCACAAACCAGCGTGTTATCGAAAAGATGGAGACATATTTGGTCTACATTTCCTGATCTCGACTTCACAAGCACCAACTTAATTGATACTTCTTCTTCCATGAAGAATTCCCATTCCCATATCCATCCAAACACAAGCAAAAGATTCGATTCTGACAGCGTCTTAGGCACAGATTACATCACCCAAGTGTTGGCTCTTCGAAGCAAACAATCCTATCTAAGAACTCTCCGATTTCGTGGTCGTTTGAGCTTTACTAGGCTGAATAGTTTGATTCGTTGTGCTGTTAGGCACCATGTGCAAGAACTTGACATTGAGGTTGCTACCCACGACTACTTCAATTTTCCTCGATCTATTATAGGTTGTGACTCCTTACGAATTCTGAAGTTGAAGTCTAGATATCCTGGTTTCCGATTGCCTCCTTCATCCCTACTGATGGGAGGTTTTCGAACTCTTCACACATTGTCTCTTTCTCTTGTCATTCTGCACGATTACGATCAATCATCTCTTTTAGATTTTTTCTCCGATTCATCATTTCCGCATCTTAGTAAGTTGAGTTTAGATGCTTGCTCAGGGCTTAGACATCTTAATATTCGTTGCAAAGCCCTTAAAGAGCTAGTCTTGGAGAAATGCTATCAGTTAATCAGTTTCGAAATTTTTGGTGAAAAATTGGAGAGATTGAGAGTGGCAAGTTGCTTTGATGCTTATAGTAGCAAGAGTTTGGTCAAGATTGATGCTCCACATCTTCGGATAATTCATTGGCAATACAATTCTATCACTGACAATAGTTCAATTGACACTCTAACTTGTTTGCTAGAGGCCTTTATTGGGTTCTTCGTCATTCATGAAGTCATAAATAAAGAAAAGCTTTGGAGTGTATCAAATCTTTTATCTGCAGTTTCCCACGCCCACTCCTTAGTACTTGAAAATCAATGCATTGAGGTACTTCTTTCATTTTGTTCATATATGTTCTTTGCTTTTTCTTTCAATTTCATATGTAATTCAAAAATTATGTATGATTTTTAGCTGAGCCTAATGTTTTCTTGGTTCTGTTATTTGTCAGATTCTATCAAATAATAGTCAAATCTCGGGTGTTCTTCAGAATCCGCTCAACAGCCTCAAGTACTTGGAATTCCGCACAGGCTTCAACAAAAGTAGCATTCCAGGCATCGCTTGCCTATTCAAGAACTCTCCTTCACTCCATAGTCTTACAATCAAGATAGTCAATGACTACAAGACTGAAAGGAGAGTAAGTTTCCCAACCGAAGTCTAGTTTCATCATTTTTGAACTTTTGTAAGTCGTGATCTTATAGACTATTTTCTATGCATTTTCAGCAATGGACTAGGGACTTGTGGGACTTGTCTAGCTCAATGGAAGAGAGATACTGGGAATCACAAATACAACTTTTGAAATCCTTTCTTCATCACTTGAAGGTGGTAAAGATTCATGGTTTTTCGGAGTGTGAAAATGAGGTTAGTCTGGCAAAGTTTTTACTAAGGCATGGAAAAGTCTTGGAAGAGATGATACTATGCTCTGGGCACTGCAATTCTAGAGACTCTCTCCGTCTAGAGAAGGTTAAGTCACAAATGATGGGTTTCTCTAGAGCGTCTTCTAATGCCAAAATTACTTATTACTGAAATTGCAGAAGACAAGCACGTTATTTTTAATTGTTGGAAATCATTTTTCAGTGCATGTTTATGGTGGATTTGGGCAAGACCTGTAACGCATGGCTTGTGAAATTTTGGTCATTCTATTTTCTTAACCCTCAATTGGCTATATTTGATTTTGCATGGTATCAATCAAACAATTGTTAAATAAAGAACAAACAGAGAAAAATGGAACAGCTCTCATCAGAACGTTGTGGTTGCAATGGTGACTTCTACCATGACTTATCCTTAAAGAATCAAATTTTTAAATGTATGAAGTCAATTTTTGAAAACCATTATAGAAATTCATCCAAGAAAAACAGTCAGGTGATCCAGATAATTGCATTGCATGCTAGATTTCATAGATAACAATCATTGTGTTTTATTGCTCAACATGTTTAGTAACATGTTCATGGACCAGACCCAGATAGACAGAAAAAGCTTACTTAAGGCAACAGCTAATATCCATAGTCTCGATAATCATCGCAAGAAGCATAATTCTTGGTTAATATCCAAATAACTCCTCTTTCAATTTGAGGCAGAGGCAGACAATTGCTTATGACCAGGCATCCATTTTGGACATTTTGGACTAAAAGTACTTGGAAACAGCCCTTGAGCCCAAAAGCTCAAAAATTGGTGTATACTTCACACACCGGGGTGTTTTGTACTGACTGATTCATGCACCTTGGCTGAGCTGTCAAATGTGCCACCTTCCTCTATCTTGATCTCTAGAGGTCCAATTGAGTCAGAAACACGACCTTGGTGATAAACACTGTTCAATGAGTCATCCATTGTGAGGCAACACTTCAAAAACCAATGGTGGAGTTGAGGTTGAACCATTTAGCTAAATTTCCCAATATAGGACATGGTGACCTGGAATGGTCGAGGTATTGGCAAAGCTTGTGTAGTCAATGAGGGTTGCTTCGAATGGCAAAAGACCTATTGCATTCTTCACGGCACTGCATAGCTCAGTTTCGTCTGTCTTGTCTGAATCAATGCTCAGGGTTACATTTTTCCTTCTTATGAAAGTGAACTGAGGTGCCTTGTTCTTGAATCCTGCCACTCCAAGAATGTCTTGGACTTGATACATACAGAGTCCTGCAAAACAAGTACATTAAAGAAAACAATAGAAGAAAAAGGTCCCTTAGTATCTTAAAGCATCCAGCTCAAGATGTCGCTTTCACTAAATCAATCATGTATAAGATTCCAGAGGGTCATAATTTAAAACTTTTCATTATAAGTTGTGATAACAATCTCATGCTCTTGTCCAAGCTTCACATCCACAAGATCAACCAATTCTTGGTGCTCCTTTTCATCTATCAATGACAGGTCTGAACATGTGAATCCATTGTTTAGATCCATAGACAAGTGATGGTACCCTATCTAATAGGTCTTCAAAATCATGCATGATTATCCGATAATGAAGACAATCACCATCAAGGTCAAATCTTTCCATATCTCTTGAAAAATTCTAAATTTTTCAGAAAACTCTAATTACAATCCTTACCATCTTGAAAAACTGGAAGCAAAAGGAAACTAGGGTTTTCTACACCCATGGGAAGGCTATAAATACAGAACAGAGGCAACCCTAAGAGGGGACTCAGTTTTTACACACCAGAGGGAGACAATTCTATATGCCGTTCAAGGTAGGGTTCTATACCCAATTCAATACACCACCAAAATAAGGTTTTATACCCGATTCTATACATCAACGAAGGTAGGGCTCCATGCCCAATTTTAGATGACTTGATAGTCAATTCTATATATCGTTCAGAGGGGGATTTTATACCTAAACATATTCCACCAGAGGTACGATTTTTATACCAATTCTATACACAATCAGAGGTATGACTCGTATGCTTTTATATTGCATCACATGGTTTCACATATGCAATATACGATATGTATTCATACATAATGCTTACAGTACAATACGCATACATGTTACATACACACGGGGGTTCCGACATCCGCTCGACTGATACATCATATGACAGAGGCCACAGGACCATATTTCTTTCGTCTGTATTCAGTTTTCCTTTTGTTATTACTCTTCTTGACTTGAGCGTTGGAATCCCTTCGCCAAACCAATCCCGGTGGGATTTTTATAGGTATTCCATCTGAGGAGATCGGACGAACATATCGGCGTAGGCTTCCCATTCGAGTCGAAAAGGGCAGTTATCTGTAGGGTCAAAAATACATCCAACAGCAACAACTCACAATATGCCACGGTGGGCAACAATGCATAAGCAACTTCGCTTGGTTTAGAGATCGGATTAAGGTTATGGCCAGAAGCGGAAGCATACATAGGGGAAACACGTGGGAAACCATTGCCATAGAAATCAATGGTTGGAATGTACTGCGGCATGCTCCCCATTACTACAACATCAATGTATATAGTTTTAGGCCATAACCTAGGAATGATGCCTCTCCATGTTTCTCTACTACCCGCAGCCTCAACAAGGGACGCGAGTTCAGGATTGGCCTAAGAATTTTCGAGACAGATTCTCTCACCAAAGGGTTAGAAATTCTCGGGTCTAAAGTCCCACTTTGAATATCAATGCAGAGGGAAGTCCAATGCTTTTCTCTAAACTTGATAGCTCGAATGAAGCCGGAGGCAATAACGGCTCCAACTAGAACAACTTTCATGTTTTGAAGAAGTCCACAGAGCAATTGAGAGGACATGCTCTGGTAAGAATAAGAACAAAGAATGGTTTCATTTAGGCAGCGTAATTGTTGTAAGGATCACAAACCCTGTTCTTAAATCGTGTAGCAATTAGTTCGCATAGGCCGTGCCACTCGTCCTCCCGGGTCGTAGCTTCTGATTTTATGTTGGTTGTGGCAAAAATTATAGGAGGAGAGAATCCCACATTGATTGGCATGTGAGGGATGAGGTGAGATTTTTCCTTATAAATAGACCATTCCCCATGTCTTGTAGGATCATCCCAAAATTGACAAGTTCATAGTTTAGGCCAATTTTCATCTTTCTCTCTCTTGTAATATTTCAAGAATATTAGTGAAATATTATTTTGGTAGTGTCGGATGACGTAGGCATATTTGGTCGAATCTCGTTAAATTCTGGTGTTCTTTCTTTATTTAATAGTTGTTGTTAGGTATAGTTATAGTGATATATTATACTGTTAAATTACCATTTTGAGAAATATATCTTGGGTGATTTATTAGTATAATCGTTCACACGCTATTTCTGTAACAATTGATATCAGAGCCCGGTTTATCTTAGTATGCTATGTGGTTGCAGTTTTGTCTGATCTTCCACTTCAGAAAAGATTCTCTTGGGGCTATCGACATTGAGTCCAGTTGTTCCTAGTATGCTCTGTGGTTACAATTTTATCTGATCTTCCACATCAGAAAAGATCTTCTTGGGACTATCGGCATTTTGCATCAGCAGCTATTAAATAGTACAAGTGGTAAAAATGGTAGACAGCGCAAAATCATTTACATCGTCATCATCAATTTTGGCAAGAACTGCATTGACAAATGCCAGATTTACAGTAGAGATTTTTTATGGAACTGGTCATTTCGGTATGTGGCAGAATGAGGTTCTAGATATCCTTTTCCAACAGGATCTAGACCTTGCCATTAAAGAAAAAAAAAAGATGATGTTGGAGAGAAGGATTGGCAGACGATGAACAGATTGATATGTGGTACGATTCGATCATGTCTTTCTAGAGAGCATAAGTATGCTTTTTCAAAAGAAACTTTTGCAAGTAAATTGTGGAAAGTACTGGAAGAAAAATTCTTGAAAAAGAGCAGTCAAAACGAGCTCTATATAAAAAAGAGACTGTTTCGTTTCAATTATGTTCCGGGTACCACTATGAATGATTACATCACCAGTTTTAATCAACTGATTACTGATCTGATGAATATGGACGAGACTTTCAAAGATGAGGATCTGACTCTAATGTTGTTGGGATCCCTTCCTAACAAATTTGAATATTTTGAAACTACTCTTCTTCATGGAAAAGCTGTTGTCTCTCTTAGTGAAGTAACTGCTGCCTTATACAGTTATGAACTAAGAAAGAAAGAAAAACAAGAAAACTTAGGTGAAGAAGTAGAAGTCTTAGTTGTCAAAAGGCGTTCGCAGAGGCAGAATAAAAGGATGGGAGGGGGATCAAAGCCAAGATCCAAACCAAAGAAAGATGAATGTGCCTTTTGCCGTGAAAAAGGGCACTGGAAGAAAGATTGTCCAAAATTGGATAATAAAAGCAAATCTGACAAAGGTAAGGCTGTCGCAGATTCAATTGTAGCTGAATATGATGATGCAGACTCAGACCTCACACTTGCTGTTGCATCATCAACTAACCGTTCTAATACATGGTTGTTAGATTCAACTTGTAGCTACCATATGTCCCCCAATCGAGAATGGTTCTTTGATTTCAAAGAACAGAAAGGGGGAATCATCTACACAGCAAACAATGTCCCTCTCTCCACATATGGGATTGGTTCAATTCGCCTGAGAAATCAGGATGGATCAATCAGAATCTTAACAAGTGTTCGATATGTACCAAATTTGATGAAGAATCTCATTTCTATCGGATCCTTAGAATCAAAAGGTTTCGATGTGAAGATGAAAGATGGAGTAATGAAGATCATCTCTGGTGCACTTACAGTACTAAAGGGCGTACGGAAAAATGACAATGTATATTATTTGCTGGGTAATACAGTTGTTGGGACAACAGCAGCATTAGCAGCTTCTACTAATGATCAAGAGATAGAAGCAACCAGGTTATGGCGGCGAATTGGGCTTACCGGAAAAAAATCCTTGAAATTTCAGATAGATCAAGAATTATTGAAAGAAGTTCGAGCTTGTAGATCAGATATTTGTGAGCATTATGTAAAAGGGATGCAAACGAGGGTGAAATTTGGCACAGGAGTCAATAATACTAAGGGTATATTAGATTATGTTTACTCAGATGGGACTCCCAAATAGGTGGAGTTTGAAAGAAATAAAACTATCCCTACAAATGAAGAAAATGATGGTGACTCTTCTATAGTAGAAAAAGAGTCAGAAATAGATGAGATTCAAACTCAGAAACCTCCACAACAACATAAATCAATTGCACGAAGAAAGGGAAGGAGGACCATTAGACTATCGGCTTATTATGGTCGCTTCCACATCAGCAATTGAAAATTGCAGACTCTACTAAAGTTGTATGAGAGAGTTGTTAAGTTTTTTGTCAAAGTGGAGATTTGTTGGTTGTGACAAAAATTATAGGAGAAGAGAATCCCACATTGATTGGCATGTGAGGGATGATGTGAGATTTTTCCTTATAAATAGACAATTCCCCATGTCTTGTAGGATCATCTTAAAATTGATAAGTTCATAGCTTAGGCCAATTTTCATCTTTCTCTCTCTTGTAATATTTCTAAAATATTAGTGAAATATTATTTTGGTAGTGTCGGAGGACGTAGGCATATTTGATCGAATCTCGTTAAATTTTGGTATTTTTTCTTTATTTAATAGTTGTTGTTAGGTATAGTTGTAGTGATATATTGTACTGTTAAATTACCCTTTTGAGAAATATATTCTAGATAATTTATTAGTACAATCATTCAAACGCTATTTCCGTAACATTTTATGAACAAAAAATACATTCCTTTACAGTCTTCCGAACCAGGAACAAATTGGTTGATCACAGGCATTAACAGACTATAAGATTTTCTGCAAATCTCTTCTTCTGAGGTTGGCATCAATTTTGTCTCGCCACAGGACGTTCCAGGAAAAAAAAATCATTTGGAAAAACTAATATAAATTAACAAAAAAAAAAAAAAAACCATGAAACCAATCGAAAGACTCAAATGATCAACTATGATAAAAGTTTAAATAGACAAAGAATAAAATTTATTTAGTAATTTACCTGGTCAAAAATTCCGATACAGGTTGAGAGCATAGAATTGGTGAAAGTATCACCAATGGCAATCCGTGCAATATCTTGTGGCAGATGGTCATGAGTCACCACAGGGATCAACTCCTTGAAAACTTCTCAATCTGTGGACCCATTAAGCCCATTCCTTTGCAAGTACTCAACATTAGCATTCCGAGAGAGAATTTCGGACAGAACTGGCTGTTGAACTTCATCAGCATTCATAGTAACATCTTCTATGAATTCTAGAGCCTTCTTGTCCTTATCGTCATTGCATTGTTCACCAGACTTTGAAGCAACCGGCATGGTTTATTTTCGAGCGGTCATTTGAGAAACTAGGGAAAGAAATGCAGAACAACGAAAGGTGTTGATATCGTGGAAGATGAAGGGGAAACGTAAGGAGTATTTATAGAGTATTTAAATCATTAAAACCTTAGTTTTCTTTTCTAACAAATTTCTTTCTTTTTTAAAATATAAAAATAAAAGGTTTTCAACTACAAATTTGAAAAAGAATGTTTTCTGAGTTTTCAATTTTAATATTTTATGTTCAATTATATTTTTTATATTTTTTATATTTTTCATACATATATATATATATATATATATATATATATTGCTTGTAATTCAACTCCAAGTTCCACCACTGACCCACGCAAATAAGGAAAAATTATCGTTGGTCCTCAACGGCCAACCTAATAGCAGGGATTACAATGGATCGATTATGGTTCAAGTCATATTAATAACATATCTGATCTTAAATATTAACTATAATATTCATATTCGACCCTAACCTAATTTGAATTAAAAAATAAAAAATCATATCCGATCTTTTGGATTTTTCAAAAAATCCGATCCGATCCGATTTATTATATATCTTTAAAAAATCGATCCGATCCGATTTTAAATCGACTTGTACCCGACTCATATCCAATATAAACTATAATCTAATACATTTTTTAATTTAATAATATATTTTTAATAATAAAAATGAAATTTATAAATTATAACAAACCATAAAAATCTTTTTATTTTATTTAATAATATTATATTAAAATAAAATTTTATTTTATTTTAAATTATTATCGGATTAGATTAGATCGGTTTATTTATAACATAAATTCGAATCCAAACCGACCCGACTACTTTAATATTATAACCCGACCAAACACTACCCTAACCCGATTTTTAAGGAAAAAAAACTCGATCCATCGGATCGGATCATATATTGTCATCCCTACCTAAAAGTCATAATCTCTTCTTTTATTCCGATCATTTTGGATTCAAACATTAGTGTAACCAAAAAAAAAAAAAAAGAATTATCGTTGGCATGATTTAACTAACAAACTTTAAAGCTATCTGTGAATTGGCCAAACAAAGCTTGAACGAAGAAATGGAGCTGTAGATTGCATTTTAATCTTTTTCCAATTTCAATGTCCCACCCAAATAAAGCCCTCAATAAAAGGTTGGTAGGGATAAATGGCTCCAAACCATTGTGTACAAATAAGACGAGAAAATGACATGCTATATTCCTCTAAGAGGATCCTCTGATGGTCATAATTCTTATTCTTAATCTAATAATCTCATTTATAAATCTCGATACAAACAAAATGATTGAACCTAAAAGAAGAATAAAAGACTGTATATTGGCCCAAACAAGCCCTTAAATTGAAACGTGAAATGGGCCATCACTTTAGGACATTTTAGGTTGAAATTTTAGTTTGGTTAAAATAAATAAATAAATAAAAATCTAATGGATAGTTGAAACAGTGAGTAAGTCTTTGTGTTTCTTAATCAAATTCATGTGTTTGACTTGCGATTTGAGCATAGAATCAATTACATTGAGAGATCCCCTATACCCTAAGAGGGATCTTAGTCAGGTTGACTTAGATTAATCGGGATAACTCCAAACATCAGGTGGTGGACTGAATCCAAGGACACAAAAAAAAAAAATCATTCTTTTCTATATATATATATATATATTAATCTTAGATTATGACTTTCCGAATTAGGTGAAGTGGAGAATTACTCATGAGTATTTCTAGCGACACCATCCCCACACCCCAAAAAAAAATTGTGCATACATATTAGCAAGATTTGGAGTCCAAGACATAGAGCGAGAGAAAGGGTGTTTGCAAAGTCCTAAAAAAATCGAAGATTCATGTACAAATTGTATAAGTCTCATCACGTATCTAAAAGTACAGATATTTTGAATCTCAAATTTATATATTGGCAAGGGAAGAAGAAGAAGAAGAAGAATATGTTTCGTAAGTAGGTCGAGTCATTCATATTTTCTCAAATTCTCAAGTATTTCTTATGCCCAAAAATTATCAACTTGTGTGCGCAATGGGTTTTCCAATTTCTCAAGTACTCGCTCTTCTTTTTTCCTCGTTAATTTTGAGATGAGATGGGACAAACTTGATCCGGGTTCCAGATGAATGGCAGAAGGTATCCTATCAATACCTATGCCGATAAAATGGATTTCATAGTGTTGTGCCTCCTATAATGAGGTTTGGGATTGGATTTGTGATTGGGGGTGGGGTTTTGTTGGGGTCCTAAATCTGATGTTATAAGAGCTAGATTAGGTTAAACCTCACTCATTATATGTAAAATAATGAATGAGTGGACTAAGTCGGGCCTTGTCTTGGTTTGGGGGGGGAGGGGGAATGAGTTGGGGCCATTGAGCTCGACTGTAGCCCCTCGGCCATGTTCAGATCGGCCTTCTTCATTTTTTTTTGGTTGAATTTCTTCATGATTCAATCATTTTATCATTCATACCAACCTCCTTAATCAAAAATTTTAAATTCAAATTTTAAAAATAGAGAAAAAGATTTAAAAGAATCAATTCTTTAATGATCCCATAATGCTCAAACTGTATTAATCGAACTAAACTTGAATAACGATTGGTACAATAAAAAAAAAAAAAAAAAATTTCATCTTGTCCATCATTTCGTGCATTGGTACCAAAAAAGCGCAGTAAATGAATAGGATTAAGTTGAGCACTGCAAGTTTATCTATTGCCTTGCAACTTGTAAGTTCAATCAATTGCCACGATCCATGAGATAGAAGTTGGGTTTGGTTCAATTAAATTAGGTAAGTTTTTTAACATAAAAATTAACTTCTAATAATAATTTTTTTTAAAAAAAAAAAATTTGACTTCTACTCGAAAAGACCCTTTTTTGTAAATTTTTTTATTTTAATTAAAAAATATGATAAATTAAAATAAGTGAAACAATGTGAAATTTTCAAATGAGATCTAAGAGCAAATAAGATAAAAGTCTATGCATAGTTGAAATATTAGAAATTTAGAGTACTATATAATTGTTTTTTTTTTTTTTGTTATAATACAATTTGAATTTAAAATTAACGGGATGAAATTATGATTATTAAATTGTTTCTTAAAATAAATAATATATAATTTGATTCAAAGTTTGTGCGACTTCTATGGAAGAACAGATCCAAGTGGAAAGCTCACAGGCACATTTTTCGGCTCTTTCCCTTAAAACCAAAAGCTCCTAATTAAAATTCTCACTGTGATTATCTAATTTTTCCTCCTTCACAGAGAGCTGGAGCTCCCATATCCGCTCCCCTCTTGTTTGATGGCAAAGAACATTGTCCTCCCTAAAAAAAAGTGAGAATTTCGAAGCTGCAGTTTAAGTTCTTTTAGAATTTGAAACAGCTACGGAAATGATATTGAAAAGATAGATGTTTCAGCTTAGAAATGACTAATGATTGACAGAAAGCTTTTCCATTTATTACTATGGTGGTTGGATAAACCTTATTTGCACCTAAAAACTACATATTTTTCATGTGCTAAAAGACTTTTCTAGCTACGTGGGCGATTTAGTGTACCCTTTATCCAAAAGTTGATGGCGACGGAGGGAGAAATATCATGCACATGAAACCCTCTCTCATAGGATGGGTACCATGTTTCTATACTGTGGAAACTTCTGAGTTTAGGCACATGAAACATCTAGTGTACCCCTTATCCAAAAGTTGATGGCGATGGAGGGAGAAATATTATGCACATGAAACCCCCTCTCTCTCTCTCTCTCTCTCCCACTTGTTGGAAACCAACTAATGGTAATTAGGGTTGATTAACGTTATTTTGAATGATTACACCAAAACAATTTTGAAATCTACTATTTCGTAATTATATGTTATCCCTTATTTTTTATCCATTAACCTTTTCTTTCATCCAGATCTTCCGAGGCCTGAAGGCAACAAGACCACGGATCACACCCATATCCCTATAAATGACTAACGGCCGATGGAACATATCCTCAAGAATTAAATTTGTGAATCTACTCACATTTTAGATTTGTTCAGGGTAGTATTCATGTTTCATATTTTTTTTATTTTGAATGATATATCACTAGGTGTTTGGGAAAAACTTAATATGTTAATTTATTGGTAAATATATATATATATATATATATATATATATATATATATATATATATTTGGTGATCATGACTATGTATGATCGTCGTCCTTTATCTCTCGGGCGGTCTATCATAGGGTAGGCAAAGGTCCAGGTCTCATAGGGTTGGAGGTGTCCGTAAGCCCAATACTAAGGTGGGTTGGCCCCCAAGACTAAACGTGTCCCATTAAATTTTATTTTTTTCCCCTTCACCGCCTATTATTTCTGATTTCATTTCAATTAATCTGATTAGTTATCAAATTTTTTTAAAAAAATGATATCTCAATATAATTTTTTTTATTTTCATACTGAATCAAACCAGGATATAATTAAAAGATCTCAGCGTCCTTTCCTACTGATCAAACAACATTGGCTCGTAATTATTTTTTGGTTAAAAAAAATTTCAAATCTAAAATTTTTATATTAAAAAATGAGATTGTAATCATTAAACTGTTTTATTAAAATATTAACTCTTAATTATTACTAACTTTTTATTGTGCATAGAAAGGAGCCACTTTTTACTGTATGAATTAATCATAATTATTATTAACTTTTTTTTATATAAAAAAAAAAATTATTGGAACTAAGTAGGTAGGTTGGGAGATTCTTATGGACCCTATCAGCCATACAAACGCGCGAGTGATTATGCTTGTGGCATATGACTAGGAAAGTGCAAAAACATGACAAAGTCTGCGCGCAGTTAAAATGTTAGAAATTTTGTATGGATAATTCGTTCTAAAATTTGTGGGCCTATCACTTGCATTACAAAATGCCACACTTGGTTGACCCAAGAACATCGACCAAGTCTCAAAGGAAAAGGCACACCATTCCATTCTCTCTCTCTCTCTCTCTCTCTCTCTCTCTCTCTCTCTCTCTCCCTGTGACCATCGCGTCATCGCTTGCACAATTGAGTTGACACGTTCTTTGACAAGTGCTCTTCAACCATGGGTTAAAATAGCATTTTTTTTTGGGTTTTAATTTGAGAATATTTCCATGTTTGCGCAATAATTATTCATAAAAATGTCCGAAGCACGTATTAGAAATATATTTTTTTAATTGTTTTGTATTTATATATTCTTAAGAACCATTATTGGGAAATGAAGAATTTTAAATTTGAACAAGAACCCATGGACAATCAGTAAGAATACCTTATTCTAAAATCATCACTTGACAGATAACTCTAGTGTCTTATTCATATTATAAGTCCTAAAACGAGGTCATGCCTTAAAAGAATGGCTTTTCCCACTCGTGAAGCCCTAAATCATGTTCTTGAAATCGAAATATTTGCTTAAATTAATTGACAATTTTGTTATTCATGAGCATTAACAAATAAGAACATTTCCTCGTTAAGCTTCATTTGTGAAACCTCCAACTTCAAGTCTGAAAAGAGTGTTTTTTTTAAAAAAAAAAAAAACAAAAAATTAAAATAAACATGAATTGTCTTAAATCATAAATAATAGTTTCTCAAATCATGATTAATTAACATGTCAATGAAGGTTTTATTTTTTCTTTCTTTTTTATTTTATGGAAATCTTTATTTGAGATAAATTATTGATATTCGATAATTAATTTGGACAATTATTGATATTTGATAATTAATTTGAATCCGATTAAATTCGATTTGAGTCAGGTTAACCCCTTAAAGGCAAAACTCTCTTGACACCTATTTTCTACATGCATAAGACTCAAATTTAAAAATTTATTTAAGGGATACCATAATTATGCTTTTTTTATTAGAATCATGCCAATCAAGTTAAGCAAAGTAAAACATTATTATCTTATCAATGGCAAAATTACTAAAAGAATTAAATTCTGAGTAAGCCAAGGTTGAATTTTTGTTCAAAATAAGAAAATTGGGCGTGGCTTTGGAATTTTCCAAGAGCCAGCATTCATCACCAATCCTAACCATGCATTTCGTCGAACAAGAGCGAGATAGACTAATGTAAGTGTTGAATTATTAGAAGCCCACTAGCATAAGTACTTTTCATGACCCAACTTGGGATTTGGATAATCTTTCATATTTTTTAAACTTGGGATGATCATGGAAAGTAGTAAGAGAGATGCAATTGTCCCAAAGATGCTAAACACAATCAGTAGAGACCTGATCTCTTTCTCTACCTGCCTCCAAATCATTTGGGATCTCATTCGGGGCTTGTTTAGCTTATTTGTGGTGACAAAAAGAAGAAAAAAAAATCTATTCATTAGTAAACCACAGTCATGAATCTGCATCTTGGCAAGCAAGTTTTCATTTTTTTTTTCTCTTCTTCTTCTTCTTCTACCCCCAATAATTGTAGAAACTCTCATCTTGTGCCAATTTTTTTACTACTTTTTTTCCCTCTTTTGAACTATACTTCATGCACAATAATTCGTAAATCACAAAAATAAATGACAAAAACATTGGAATTATGTCTTGTACTACAAAATTATGAAAAATTAACAAAGCTTCATACTACCAACACTAAACTGACAGGGCTGTGTATTCGATAATATATCGATAGAGCACGTTTATATCTTATCGACTATGGTTAATCTAATGATTTAATACGGATGGTACTCCCTCTTATATCTGGCTCTATGCAAATGGATCTCAATCAAATTTTGTTAATACAATAAAAGGGTGCCCACATCCATGTAACTGCATTAATGCAGAAAAAAAATATATATGTTTTGAGCCTCTTTGCTGGGGTGTTACATTTGAGGAGACAAGGTCATGCAATAATGTGAAACAGAGGAAATATTCTACTCCCCAGTTCTGAATCTTGACTTGGATCAAAAAAACAGAGTGATAAGGAAGAAAATGTTATATGCGTTGAAAGGCCTTGATCTGAAGCAAAATGCAAAGAGGAATTGTATCATGTGAGCCGTATTGGAATTTTCTAACCTAAAGTTTGAATCTTGTCTTGCTAAACAATAACATAACCATTAAAACAATATGTTAATATGGAGACATAATCCGAAGCCTTTTGTACAATCTTCCAACACATACAAGGTGATTAGTACACAACATCAAAAAGAGAGTGAGAGATCATTATTAGCTCAATTAAGAATAGAATTATTAATTCTTCAAGTGGGTAATCAAACTCAAACACCTCCCAATTTCTTTCTAATTCAAAATCAAATCATTTTGCCAAGAGATTCAAACGACATCGTTTCATCCTAGATCAATGCAAATACTCTTTCCCTTGAATTTTGATTGTATTAAAGGAAAATAAAAGGCTTAATATTTGTTAACATAGTAATAAATCTGTAAATGGGTAACCAAAATCAAGCACCCAATTCCTTTCCCTAAGTATTCTTTTGATGAAGATGGAAATAACATACACAACCTCATGAAAGAAAGAGAAACCATATTTTTGCCAAGGTACAGAAGTTGTCTATCCAGCCAAATACAACAAAGCGACGCCGTTTCACAACAGCAATGCTGATTCCTCCTCCCCAGAATTTCCATTCATGACGAGAAAAATGAAGTTGTCAATGTTCAACAATCAATCATGACTGAGTTCTTGTTCAAGCCAAAACTGAGAAGCCTCCATCAAATCAGGACTCAATCTAAACATCAGCACACAAAACTCCATCTGATTAAGTGCACCATCGCCGTCCGAATCACCTTCCCTCATCATGCTCACAAGCTCATCATCTCTCAAGTCCTGCAACCCCAGCATGGCGGAATTCCTCTTCAGGCTCTCAAGGGTAATTACCCCTTTGTCCTTGTCCATCAACAGCTGAAACCCATTGCAGAGCTCTCTTATCAATCCATCCCCACCCAATTTCTCTGCCATTTTTGGCAACATATCTTCAAAATCTAATTGTACCCTTGATGACCCTTTTGCTTCCATTGCTCAAATTTCAAGTTTCTACTGAGAAAAAGAGAAGGAGACCAAGAAATTATAGAGAAAAAAAGAGAGAGATTTGGGTGTTTTGATTTGAAGTAGTTGTGGGGATGAAGGGCTTCATATAGGAGAGAAAATTGGAGAGGGGTTCTAAGAAAGAGAGGTGGCGGTGGTGAGTGACAGGCTAAGTACAGACAAGAGAGAGAGAATTTAATGTTTTTGTTTTAGGATTCTGAAAATAGGCAATTGCGAAGGCATTTCGTGGAAGTCAGTCAATGGAGGGAGGGGTAACGTTGTCATGTTATGATAAACGTCTGTTTTATTCTTCCTCCGTTTCGCTCCCTTTTAACTGGGCTTTTTGATTTTTATGACGTGACGTTTTTAATCTTTTCGGCAAGACTTGGCCTCCTCTCTCCCTCGCTCGTTTCATTCAGTTGACTCCCTCACAAAATTGGACTCACAGGTGCACGTGCCTGATTTTTCAAAAGCGCGCGAGAACAAGAATTAGAATTCGTATAACAATTTTTTTGAGATTTTATTTTTGATTTTGGTTTAATAATTTTTTAAAGATGACAATAATTGTGATTCGAGAATCCAACAAAACCTATTTTCAGAATTTCGATTCAATTTTATAAGATTTTGTTCAAATTTATTTATAATTTAATATCAAAACTTTAAATATACCTAAACTGATACGTGATTCTAACTTTTTTCTTATTGCTTTAGATGATATATTATTTTTATTACAAGTGTGGAGTTAAATTTCAGGGTTAAAAATATTTATCTAATTAATAGATAATATTAAAAATATAAGCTTTTATAAAATTGATAATTTTGACAGCTTGTTCGCTTATGTTTCTAATCGACACCGGATAATATTCTTAGTATTTGTATTATAAAAATTGCAAATGAAGAATCAAAGGTTAATAGTAAACAAAATTTCTTTTTATAGGTAATATTTTAGAATATTTGATAGTACCTCCATAGAAGATGCTTCCAAATGAAAAAGACAAATTGCGAACCTTCTGTAATCCCATAAGAAATTTCTGGTGGTCTTGGCATCAAATTTCTCTTCTCCTTTGTTCTCTTTCAAAGTTTTTAACTTTTCTTTACTAAAGTCATTAAGCTATTACTTATATTAACCCAATTCAAGATTACACCATCCAATTAAAGAATAAAACAGTAAAATATTTCATTTCTGAAATCTAATTCAAGTTATCTCACCCCTAAGAGAAATTTTCATATTAGTCGATACGATTTAAGTAAAGTTTTAAATTTGAATTTTATACATGAAGAAAATTGATATTGTGAAAATTTCATCTCTTAAGAATCCAATCTAGTTTGAACAGAATTTAATTAAACATAAAGTGATTATCATATATAAATGATTTATATAAAAAAAATTACAATATCATTCAATTCGCTAACAATTGGTAAAGGAAAATCAAAATTTACCAATCAAATGGACCAGATGACACTCGATTTAATGAGAGATTCAAATTCTCTAATATTTTTAATAAGGAATGAAATATTTCTTAAAATTTAAACATTTTTAATCTTAAAGGATTCTAAATTTTCTAAAACTTTTTTATCACAAATCTCTATCATTTCAGAAGAACTC
This sequence comes from Dillenia turbinata, assembly GCA_037126225.1. Lineage (NCBI taxonomy): Eukaryota > Viridiplantae > Streptophyta > Magnoliopsida > Dilleniales > Dilleniaceae > Dillenia > Dillenia turbinata. Next base: position 19,378,156 of record JBAMMX010000022.1, read on the forward strand.
ATACAAAATGAAACTATGATTTTCTATACTCTTAAAAGACTATAAATACAGAACATATCAAGATGAGAGGGGGACTGGACACAAAACCTTACACCTACAGTTCTCCACAAATATACATAACTCTACAATCACAATTACATAAATATACTACTACATCGTATTCTCTCTCTCTCTCTCTCTAACATATCTTGGAGGTACAAGAAGACGATACAATTCTCCACTATCGGAGGTAACGCTTCATGTCCAATGATATACTATTAGCGGTACGGTTTCTGCACCAATCTTATATTATCAGAGATACGGCTTTATGACCCGTTCGGATACTACTCTATACTCAGTTATATAAGTTCATTATCTCTCTTTATATACATGTATCACACACTGAGTCATATACATAGCCAACTATACACAGATCGCAAGGGGACAACACAAGGCAAAAATCAATGGTCAAAGATTAGATATCTGTGGGGGCAAAAATCACCACCATCAAGACCAATTTACCCCTCTATACAATTTCTTCGTAGAGGGTGTTTGGGTATTCATGTTTCGAAAGACCAACACCTTCAACAAATACCATATTCAACAAATGTGAGCTCTTGGTCTAAATAAACATAACACCTTAGTTAGGAACTTTCTTTCAACTTGGAAAACTGGTAAAAGAAAATGACGAATCATAGGATGTTCCACAAGGTTGACGATTAATTGACAATAATGTCACAATAAAATATTTTTTCTCTAGAAAATTATGCAACGGAGAAAGAAAATTAAGTTAAAAAAGTTTGACTTCATAGTTTCCATTTTGGGTTATCCGTGTATTACTGACTAATACCATTCGCTAACTTTAGGTAGAACTAGAAGATGAGTTCATGAAACAAATATAAATAAGTAAAAATAAAAATATATGTTAAAATTAAAAAATATATAAATATAAAAAATATAAGAAATTTTATATAAATATCAATTCATTTAGTATGTTGAAATATTTTAAAAGCGAGAAATATTTTAAAATTGAAAAATATTAGTATCGAGAAATTTTTATGTGTCATGATTTAAAATTATATTTGTATTTATTTTATTAAATTAAATAGGTGATTTGGATTATTTGCAGGTGGTGATTGAACAAAAGAAGAGAGAGAGAAGCTGTAGTGTGAGAAAAGGAAAACTGGTGCGTCTCTTACTCGCACAGGTACAGCCCAAGAACCTGCCGACCAAACTAATGTGCAGCTGCCCAATGAGGCTTACTCACGCCTCGGCCTAACATTACTATTTTCATCTTGGACAATTAAGATATAATTACTTAAAATACTTGTGCTCAAAAGATTTTTCTTTTGTTCGAAAAGAACTAAGATTAGATTAGATTAAATTAAAATTTAGAATTTCAAATTTTTCGATATATAAAGTAGGAAGACTGAACTGGTTTCCACCAATTTTTGTCAAATGTGGGTTTGCCTCTGACCAAATGAATTGCCATAAAACAAACTCACCCTAAAACTAAAAATGGAAAAAATATAGGTAGGGGCGCATAATAAACTTTGGTAAAGCTTGAATATCTATGCTCAATGTTGAATTTGTTCATTAATTTGTGATGAGACATGACTCAAAGGATTATTGGGGCGATACCTGAGGACCCGAAGACCTGTACCGAGATTCATACCGATGAGGGATTCGCCTCCCAGTTGGAGTGGCCAACAATTAATCAATGGATTAATTCCTGATGATGATAGTTTGACTGGTTCATAGAAACGTTCAGCAAGCTCGGATGTAAATCCTTAGTCGATAAGCAAACGCTCCCTAAGGAACCGATCAAATTAGTTAAAGATGATATTTGAATAAGCCTTACATTGACCTATAGTTTCCTATTTTAACACGAAACATATCTCCTAAATACAAAATGAAAACTTTAGAATCTAATCGATAAGGGAAGAAATCTCCCTATATCACCAACTTACTAAGTAATAAAAATTATGAATTTTCTGAAATATTTGACTATGAAATTCATAAATCTTCGGATCTCTTCGAAAGGAAACTAGAGTTGCAACATTTCGAGAACTACGATTCTTGTGGCGCCCCATATAAAAGTCTTTGGAACACTAAAACCTAAGTACACACTCTTGATCCCAAAACACCTAATACACAATTCACACGGAGACAAACTCTCTCTCTCTCTCTCTCTCTTGCTCTCAGTTTATTTCTTTCCAATCGAAAACCATTTTTTCTGACTTGAGCGTCGGAGTCTCCCTCGTTGAAATACCCTCCGGCAATCTTTTGTAGATTTTCAGCAATTTATCCAACCAGCTATTCAAATTAAAAGGAATCAGAATCTGTGGAGTCGAAATTTATATCTAACAAATTGGCATAGTCCATGGAAACAGACTGATTCTCTAAATAAACTTGGCATCTAAATAAACTTGACATCTATCCTTCGCCACTGCTTAGACTAAGAGAAAAATGCCAATTATTGGTTTCGACGACAATGATCTAACCAAAGTCGACCCCCATCGCAATGATCCATTGGTTGTCACCATCAGAATGGAATCCTATACGGTTAAGATGATTCTCATTGACTAAGGAGCAGACTGCGATCTCCTTACTTGGGATGCCTTTGAGCAAATGGTTTTAACTCATCTCACATTCAACCTTCCATTGGGTCCCTCAAAAGACTTTCTGATGAGTGCATTTTGCTTGGAGGGAATTATTTCCCTCACCGTGACCCTGGGAACTCCTCCCAACCATACAACCGCAAAAGTCATCATCCACGTGGTAAAACTATTTTCACCCTATAATGCTATCATTGGTCGCGCCAGTCTGGATGAACTGGAAGCACTACCCATCATAAGACATATGAAGATAAAGTTCAGAACACCGGAAGGAACCGCTAGCCTTTGTAGCGACCTCGATCCTTACACTCTGCTAACGGCTGACGGTGGATAGGAGAACTTCCTGATCGATACTCTAGAATTCAGAGATGATGTTGAATCCACATCCAAACCGCCTATGGAAGAAACAATCGAGATCTCTCTAATTGATGATACTAACCAGATCGTTCGAATCGGGGCTAACTTGCCAACGCCCCTGCGAGTAGCAATTACCAACTGCCTACGCAAACATTCAAAGGTCTTTGCTTGGTCCCCATAGGACATGTGGGTATTGATCCCTCAATCATAGTCCACAAATTAACAGTTAATATCAGTTATAAACTGGTAAAATAAAAGAAGAGGGTGTTCGCTCTCGAATGCTAACGTGTCATACATGAGGAGGTTCAGAAATTACTGACAGCTAGATTTGTCCGCAAAGTCAAGTATTCCGAATGGCTTGCCAACGTAGTCTTGATGAAAAAGGCCAACGGCAAATGGAGAATGTGCGTGGATTTCACAGACCTCAACAAGACATGCCCGAAAGATAGCTATTCACTCCCTAACATCGACAAACTAATGGATAATTTTTCAGACCACCAACTCCTAACTTTCATGGATACCTACTCTAGTTATAATCAGATATGATTGTCACCAGAGGATGAAGAAAAGACCAGCTTTATTACTGAATTCAGCATGTATTGCTACCACATTATGCCTTTTGGCCTGAAGAACGCGGGGGCAACCTTCCAACGGCTGGTCAATGAGTTTTTAAGAACCAACTCAGTAGAAACGTAAAGGCATACATGGACGACATGCTTGTCAAAAGCATCGACGTAGAGTCTCACGTTGCCAATCTCTAAGAAACCTTCTAGACATTAAAACGTTACAATATGCGGCTGAACTAGGCCAACTATACTTTCGAGATTGCATATGGCAAATTCTTAGGTTTCACGATCACTAATCAGGGAATTGAGATAAATCCTGAGAAGATACAAGCCATACTCGATATGTCACCATCGCAGACATTGAAGGAGGTACAGCGCCTCAACGGTAGAATATTGGCTCTAAGTTGATTCATGTCGAAAGTCGACAAAAAGTACAAACTCATCTTCGACGTCCTGAAAAGGTCTCAGAGGTTTGCATGGATACCCATGTGTCAAACGGTCTTTGAGCAACTCAAGGAGTACCTCATGACCCTTCCGCTGCTCTCTCGTCTGATTCCCGATGAGAAACTATACTTATACATTTCTATTTTTAATCGAACACTCTGCTCTATTATCGTGAGACAGGATCCCGTTGCATAGAAACCGATCTATTGATAATTATCTTAATAAATTAAAATAATTTTATTAATTTTTATATATTAAATAAATATTATCCCATTTAATAAGATATTACCCCACTAAAATTGACCATTATCCTTATAAAAATATTTTACTTATTGGTCCTGATTCCGCATTGCTTGTCATAAAGTGCCTATCCAAAGATATTCACATCAAGTATATAGAAACAAATTCAAAATAAAGAAAACAAAGTCGTCTATGCTCTGGGTACAACCATGTCTATGTGTTACTTTATAATTGAACTAGTAAGATATGGTTAAAAAGTCATTAACTTTTCTCAAATTCTCTTAATTCATTCGATTTGATTTATATATATTTAAAAAGTTAGAAATTTTTTGGATACTCAAAGAATCTAAGGTTATCTATCGGCCAATCGAGAAAGTAGCATATGCTCTAGTCATCTCGACCAGATGCCTTCGGCCATATTTTCAGGCTCACACCATCGTGGTATTCACCGATCAACCGCTAAAACAAATCCTTCAGAAGAGGCATACCTTTGGTCGCCTTATCAAATGGGGCATAGAGCTGGATGAATTTGACATCCAGTATCAACCGAAACCTGCGATCAAAGGCAAAGCCCTGACAGATTTCATTTTTGAATGTACCCTCTCAATATCAGTCGAAACGAGCCTGTCAACAGTCACACTGATTGGTCACTGCTAGAGTGGACGATACACGTAGACGGATCATCAAACTCCTCTAAAAGTGGCACTAGGCTCATACTGATGGGTCCGGACAATTTCAAGACTGAATATGTCATTCGTTTTGACTTCAGAGCCACCAACAACTAAGCAGAGTACAAGACTTTATTGATGGGACTTCGAATCATAGCAAACATGGGGGCCCGAAGTGTTTGGGTGTTTACTGACAGATAGTTGGTCGTCAAGCAAATCGAAGGGGTCTACGAAACTAAAAACCCAACCATGACCAAATATCTGAGTAAGTTGTATGAGACGATGAGTAAATTAAACAAGGTCGACATCCAAGAAATTCCTCGATCAGAGAACGCATGGGCTGATACACTCTCTAAGTTCGCCAGTTCAGACTCGGTCACCTCTAGTCGAACAATCTATTTCGAGAATCTATCATACTCTAGCATCGATGAGTCTAAGGAGGTCCTTACAATGGACCAACCTCTCAGTTGGAAAGATCCAATATGAACCTACCTAAAACATGACCGACTGCCAGATTCACCACTGGAAGCAGCAAGATTGAAATGAAAGGCCGTTAATTATGCTATCATCGATGGACACTTATATTGAAAACCTTTTATTCATCCGTACTTGAGGTGTTTGACTCCTGACGAAGGAGACCACGTCTTCCGAGAGATCCACGAAGGAATATATGACAATCACTTGGGGGTTCAAAACCTAGTTCACAAAACTTTACACCAAGGGTACTACTGACTGACCATGAAGATTGACTCCGACAATTACATCAAGAGGTGCGACAAGTGTCAATGTTTCTCTTCGATACCATGATTACCTTCGACTGAGTTTAGTCCCACAACAAGCCCCTGGCCGTTCGCCCAATGGAATATGGATATTCTCGGACCATTCCCACTAGCCACCGGATAGCAAAATTTTTTCATTGTGGCCATTGATTACTTCACCAAGTGGGTGGGGGCTAAATCTCTAGCTTAGATAACTGCAACTAAAACCCGATCATTCGTATGGATTCATATTATCACCCCGTTTGGTATAACTCAGATCCTCATTATGGACAACAAAAAACAGTTTGACAATGCTAGCTTCCGTGAATTCTGAAACAAACTTGAGATCGACCATAAGTTCCCATCGGTTGCCCATCTACAGACCAACGGGCTCGTTGAGATAACTAACAAGACGATCCTATAGGGGATAAAGACAATGTTGGATGATGCCAATGGACGATGGATGGAAGAGTTTTACAGTATCCTCTGATCGTATCTTACTACACTATAAAAGACGACTGACGAAACACTATTCAGTCTAACATACGAGAGCGAAGCTGTCATACCAGTAGAGATTGGGATTCATTTACTCTAGTGACTCGGTACGACGCTAAATGAAACAAGCCCACCTTACGAGAATAGCTAGACCTACTTCCAGAGCTAAGGGAATTCGCATTGGCTCGAGTAGCTGCGTACCAGTAACAAATGATTCGGTACTACAATCGAAGAGTCCGAAACCAAACGTTCAAACTTGGTGAATTAGTAATAAGGAATGTCAAAGCCACTGGTTAGTCTCAACCCGGGGGCAAACTCGCCCCCAACTGGGAGGACCCCTATTAGATACATTCTGTAGTTTGCCCAGGAACCTACCGCCTAAGCAATCTAGATGAGTCGGCTGTGCCTAAGACATGGAATTCTGAAAATCTACACATACTACCAGTGAATTCCATCACTTCTCATGGGTGGAAGAGCCTCTCGTCAAGTAAGACTCCTATGCTTTTTCTTATCGACTATCGTATCGATCGTTACCTATAGTTTCCATTCCTATCGGTTGTTACTTGGTCTAAAGGATCTATCTTCTTGAATGGGCCTGAGTCACCTTGATCTACCGAAGAGATATATTTCACCGAAAGGGTCTAATTTGCCCTGATCTACTAAAGAGATTTATCTTCTCAAATGGGTCTAAGTCGCCCTGATCTACCGAAGAGATCTATCTCCTCGAATGGGCCTAACTTGCTCTAAACTACTGAAGGGATCTATCTCCCTAAACGGGTTTAAGTTGCTCTGATCTAGCGAAGAGATCTATTTTCTCAAACAGACCTAAGTCGCTCTGATCTACTGAAGGGATCTATCTCTCTGAATGGGACTAAGTCGCTCTGATCTACCGAAAGGATTTATCTCTTCGAACAGGTCTAAGTCATCTTGATCTACTAACGGGATCTATCTGCCCAATGAGCCTTTGTTGCCCCGATCTGTCGATAAAACTAATCTGAACCTACAAGTAAGATAAACACATTTTGCCTCACTGATTGAACAGATATGAGTATCATCTTTCGAATCATTCGTGGGTAAATCACATGGACACTTTGACAGTGATGTCATTTGGATGAGCATACAAAAATTATCAGAAAGAATTCAATCAAAAGCAAATATCAACAAGTAAGTAGAATTAAAACTTTTCTTTTATTTCCATATGATGAGTACGTATTAGATTACATGGATGAATATACTTTACAAGTCCCTGAGTCGGACTGATTACATTGAAAAAAATACATGAAAGGTCTACAATATTGTTCCTGAAAAAAGAGACTACAATGCCCCAATCATTCTATAACACTGGACAATACAAAAACCGTAAAAGGAGAAAAAATGAAAAAAAAAACCTAAAACCTACGTATAGCCAAATTTAAACAAGAAAACTCTCGAAAAGGAGTAGAGGAGAGTACAAGGTGGAAACTGTGAGGGTGCATTAGGATATCATCAGAATTCAAACTTTCTGCCATCCCCAACTCCCTATACTCTACCAGTGCCTCTTATCGTCCAACCCGAGAGAATGCGAGCCAGACGACGAACTCAACCTAGAGAAGGAGATTATCTTAATCTCCCCATTGAGATCGAGAACCTCCATAGGAACCTTGACGAAGCCCATCATGACGTTCGAGAGTCAAACAACGCAATAAGATCTCATGTCCACAGTCTCATTTTTTACGAGACCTTACATCCACAGGAACAACCTATACTACTGAGTTTTACTAATGAAAGCACTCCATCAAAGGATTTTCTAAAGTTTAGAAAGATAACTCTCGGTAGAAAGGAACTCTCAGATGAAAGGGAATGCACAAGTTCCCCTTAAGCCAACGCAGATTCCGGTTATCACTATTTATAGCCACAAGAGGGGAAGATCTTAGTGAATCACTGGGCAGACGAAGCGGTTCGAAAAAGATCGTGCAAAATAAATAAAGGAGTAAATCTCCTCAACTGCGTACGCTACATTTACTTCGGAATTAAATAAGGGGAAGATGGAATAGTTGAGAAAAGAGGAGGATTCACCTTAATTTTGCATTATAGGAAACATACTGACGACGATTCACATTTTCTGAGATGACGCATGCGACATTAAAGGCTCACACCTTTCAAACTCCTTGTAAACATCCATCACTCATGGCACATTTCTTGCAAAACAACGTCATGAGTCGGGAGCAAATGATGAGATATAACCTAAAGAACTATCGGGGTGATACCTGAGGATCTGGAGACCCGTATCGGGATTCATACCGATGAGGGATTCGTCTCCTAGCTAGAGTGGCCAATAACTGATCGATGGATTAGTTTCTGATGATGGCAGTCTGATCAGTTCATGGAAGCATTTGGCAAGGCTGGATGCAAATCCTTAGTCGATGAGTAAACGCTCCCTAAGGAATTGATGCAACTAACTAAAGGTAATATTTGACTAAATCTTATATCGACCTTTTGTTTCCTATTTCAACACGAAATTTATCTCCTAGATAAGGAATGAAAGTTTTAAAATCTAATCGATAAGGTAAGAGATCTCCCCATATTATCAAATTTCTTAAGTGATATAAATTAATAATCTTCCGGAATATTTGACTATGAAATTTTGAAATTTTCGGAACTTTTCAAAAGGAAACTAGGATTGTAACATCCCGGGAGCATACGACTCTTGCAGCGCCCAGTATAAAAACCTTCGGAACACCGAACTCCAGGTACGCACTCTTGGTCCCAAAACACCTAACACACAAGTCACAGGGAGATCAGTTCTCTCTCTCTCTCTCTCTCGTTCTCAATCTGTTTCTTTCCAATTGAAAAGCGCTCTTTCTCATTTGAGTGTCAGAACCTTCCCCACTGGAGCATTCTCTGATAGTTTTTTTACAAGTTTCCAGTCACTTATCCAACCAGCCGTTCGAGTTGAAAGAAGTTAAAATCTGTAGAGTCGACACTCACCTCCAACAATTTGAAACGTTAACAAATTAGGCCACATGCACCATCACTCTATTTCAAGGTGAAAAAATTCAACCTGTAATTTTTTATGGCACTTGAGTAGCTTCCCACTGGACCAATCAAAACACACAAAGGACCAAAAGCTTGGTTGGGACTCTCTTTTTTGTGGTTCTTACTATTAGTATTTAAAATCATATTTCAACTAATCCGTTTTGAATATCTGTAGAGGTTTTATTTAGGAGGTGACTCTCATAACATAATTTTTTTCACTATACTAACTATACGTCGGTGGTTGAGACTCTCTCTCTCTCAATACTCCATGGAGGCCTTGAATTTTCTAGATTCAAAATAAATAAGTCTGATTGAATTTATTTTGAAAGGGACCATTGAGGCGAAGTGTCACCCACAATGCATACTTTAAACAAATTAGTGCCAAAAGTAAAAATTAATTAGAACAAATTAAACATTAGGCGAGTTAAGTAGCTAAGAATAGGTCGGCCAAATTACATATGCCGGCTTCAACTAAAAGGAAGAATTTAACTTTTGAGCTTCTAATGGGGGATTACATTTTGGAGGGTTGATTTTTCACCAAGTCAAGAATTCGATATACCCACCATTTGAAATGACTACTATTTGCCCAATTCTTGGGTCAATGAATGAATAAGCCACCCACTTTGTGCAGGCAAAAGAAAATGATTTTTTTTTTTTTTTTTGACCTGGGAAGTCTCCCACTGGTCAAGGGAGACGAACACATTAGGCCTAGGGGAATCCATGAAATTTCTTCCAAGAATTTCCAACTCGATACATCAAGGATTGAAGCAAGCTTCTTCACTATCTAAGCCAACCTAGGATCATGTTTGCAAGCTTGTCTTTGCTTTTTATTTTTGTTTATTTTTGTCTTTTTTATTTTTATTTTTTTGTTTTCTTACTTTTGTATTAAGTAAAGATAAGATTGGGACGTTTAATATAGGTTTGTTCTTCCCTATTCATTAACCACCCCGAGTTTAGTGTCAATGTAAATTGATCACAGTTGAACTCGTGAGTCTCCCCAATTCACAGTTTGGTACTAGTGTAAATTGAGTTGGAGAAGACTAACCACAAGACCTGTAATATTTATCTTCCCCATCAGTAATTTTCCTAGTTTCTCGTTTAATGTAATTCATTTTGCTATTTGTTCACTGACCCCCTAAAATAATACAAAACAAAAGAAAAAAGATAGAGATTTTTTTTTCTTTTTTTTTTAGTATAAGAAGATACAATCAAACAGAATCGAATGGAGAAGAGAGGATGGAAGTGAGAAAACTATACTGCTTGAACTATCCTGAGGGACGAAAAAAGAGATAGAGAAATGAAACTTACCACAATTAGAAAACAGGAACCACATTTGAAACTCTAGCCAGAAATTTAGGGGCATTAACCTTTGAATCAGGATGTTAGGCACCACAGGAAAATGCAAAACATCGATTTGTCGGACTTTGTTGAGCATTATACAGCTCATTTCCAATTTCGAATTTTGTTACTGTTAACAAAAAATAATTTGGAGTTGATTTTCAAATTGATAAAACGGAAGAAAATGCTAATCAACTTCACCAGATTTTGTGTGATTATTTTTTCAAGTTATAATACTTGTTAATTGAGGAGCAGAGGTAATTTATTAAATAGTAATATTTATAATTAAATTTGATATTGTTAGTAACCCGAATTTTGTTTGTTTGCTCCGATAAGTTTAAGTTTACGTTACGATATATATTTATATATATATATATAAACATATTATGAGAATTTTTTGAATTCACTATATATATATATAGTGAATTCTTCTCCTTTTGCAAGTGATTTTTTTTTTCCTTTCCAATTTTAGGTTTTCTATGCAAAAGTTTGTGTGATTTTATCTTCATTGTTATTTATTTTTTATAAATATTTTAATTTTTATTATATTAGAGTAAAAAAAAAAAGTTTACCCCATCAATAAGTCAGTTGATTTTGTCAACTTAACAAGTGCAGGTAATACACTTGGTTTCTTTCTCTTATTCTTCTCTTAAAATAGTACATTTTAAAGAAAGAGAAAATAAGAAAAAAAAAAGAGAAAATTTAATTGAATACTAATTAGAAGTTTCTAGTTGGAAGAGTCAAAACTAATAAAAAAAAAAATTATTGCTCATAGTTTGCAAGAAATGTTATGAGCTCTTGGCAGTGACAAAGAGAAGAAAGAGAAACAAAGCAAATTAAATGAATAATTTAAAGCTAAATCTATATTTTAGTGAAATTAAATGGGAAAAACTTGATTTAGAACGATAGTGTCGTTTTTGAAATCTATTTCAAGATTTTTTTTAAAAAAAAATAATTAATTTTTTTAAATGCCATAGGTCTGTGGATGAGGAAGATGATGGGGTTCGATGATTAATGGATGAATGTTGACCATGGAGTCGCAAAGAGTTCCAAAGCCTCACGCCTTTATGGGGTTATCCACTTGGAGTACGAATGGAGCCCGACAAGGACCCAATGACTTGACTTTTATAAGTCACAAGTCTCGGAAAAATCTCAAGAAACTCCAAAGCAAAAGTCAGCTTTTTACTATCATAATTATATTATATCTTATTAAATTAATTTTAATTTAAATTAAATTTTTATAAAATAAAACTTTTTTTAATATTAAATTTAAATTTAAATTTTTATTTAATTAATATCGGTATTTAATCATTAAACTAATTAAATATTAGTCAAATGCAAGAGTGAATTAAGAGAATTGTTTCCTTAAAATTATTTGATCAAAAGAAATAATTTACTAAAAAATTGTATATGAGTAAAAATTTTTCAGTAATTCAATAAAAATGTCGGATTAATTTGTTGCAGGAAAACTCTCTCTCTCTCTCTCCTACACAACCCAAAGAGAAAACGCCATACAAATATCAATGGCGCAGAACAAAAAGGAAAAATATGGGAAGAATCTTTGATCTATATGAACTTTAATGGGAAGCATATTCCAGGTCATGACAGGGAACATTCATGAACTAAGACCAGCACCAGTGTCTAGGTATTATTTGGTTGTCCTAGCATCACCGTCTTTCATTGGATAATGCGCAATCAGCTTGCGGAGAAAAATTAGGAAAGATGTACCTGTTTACAAATCTAGTATTCCTAAAGAATTTCCAAGACTACTTGCAATCATCTGTCGTCTAAAACTAGTCACTCAAAAGAATAACTTGTGTGATCCTGCACTACTTGCTTCTATGCAATCTGGCACACAGTTTCACAGATTTAGTGGATAGTCCTAAGAAAAAGGAGCACCATTGTTTAGTCTATGTGCTAATAATCGATCTGAGGAACCAAAAGACAGATCCATGTAATCAGAACCTGGAATAAGTCTCCATATAGCAGATTGGGAGAGATTGGGAGGGTAAACAATTACAAAGGTATCTTGTCCCATAATGTTCCGAGTTACAGGAATATTGTTTTCATATATCAAATGAAGTGATTTCGTTGTTAAACAATCACATAGCATTAGCCTTTCTTGGAAGCAGTATAATAAAGCTGAAGTGTAAATAGTACATATAAGTGGCATGTATGCTTTTGACTCAGAAAACACACTAAAATTGGACCTGCTGGCTATCGAGCCTCTAGGCTGCTCGTAATCACTTCATTCTTGGAGTAACAACTAAATCTTTGAGGGGAATCAGAGTTTTTAAATATCCGAACAAAGCCAGGCTCCCTAGGTGATGGAAGCATTCTTGTGTCATTTCCGAGCAAATGAACTACTGAGGCCATTGTTGGCCGATCAAGCGCAGACTCTTGAACACACAACAGTCCCAAATGAACACACTTTACCACTTCATGAAGGCAGCATGTTTCTCTTATTGATGGATCAGTCAGCTCCACTGCCCTATCTTCTCTCCATAATTCCCAGGCCTGGTCACAGAAATAGACTCTTAAGGCTAAATTCTAACCACTTTCTTAAGTTAAACCGCTATCTAAAATTTGAGAAAATTTTAAAATGCCCACTTTAACTATTAGCCAATTGTAATTACCAAAAAAAAAAAAAAAAAAAAAATCCACATGATTCTCGACTCACCCATTGTAATAGAGTTTGAGGGCCATCATCATGGTAGAAACCAGTGTTCCTCTTACCACTTACTATCTCCAATAAGAGAACTCCAAAGCTGAATACATCGGATTTTTCAGAGAAATGCCCTTTCAAAGCATACTCCGGGGACATGTAGCCACTGCAGCAAAAACAAACTTCTTTCATCAAATACTAATGATAGTAGGGGAAACCACTTTAATATCAGAACAGAACCAGGACTAGCTAGGTAGCTCCCTGAACATTACAATAACAATATAGAGGAAATTAATTTTCATGAGTATCATCATGTATTCATGTGTAATACATACTATGTTTCCATGACTCTTTGTGTATTTCCCTCCATTTGGTTTTCTCCGAATGTTCTTGCCATTCCAAAGTCAGAAATTTTAGGATTCACTGCTACATCTAGTAAAACAATGCTGCTTTTAGGTCCCTGTGAATAACTTTCATCCTAGAGTGTTTGTGGAGATAAAGAAGTCCTTCAGCTATCCCTTCTATGATTTGCAAGCGTTTGCACCAATCAAGATTTGCCTGTTCAGACAGATCTGAAAGCAAATGCTACTACAAACTTCATATACCAATCATTTTTTATGGCATAAGTTCCATGAGCCTCCAATTGTTTTGTATAAGATGATGAAATTAAATATTTGAAAATTATTTCATTTGTAACGTGTTCAATGCTAGATACTCTCTGATATATGCATCAAGTTAATATCAAGTTACATGGGGATTAGGTTACTTTCTGAGCCGCCAACTCTGTGTGTATAAGATGATGAAATCCTAGAGCCTCCAATCAGTGTTTGATATATGCATACTTAATTTCCGAGGCCTTAGTCGTATCAAGTTACACCAGGACTAAGATGTACTCACAATGTGCCCACAACTCTGTCTGTGCTAGCTTCAGTTTGGTTTGTTCCAAAAATCCTTGCCATTCCAAAGTCGGAAATCTTAGGGTTCAATGCTTCATCCAATAATACATTACTTGCTTTAATGTCTCGGTGGATAACCTTTAACCTCGAATACTTATGAAGATAAAGTAGTCCTTGAGCAATCCCTTCAATTATTTGAAAGCGTTTACTCCAATCCAACTTTGCTTGCTCTGATGGATCTGCACAGGGGAACCGAGGGTTCCAATTGAATAGGTCAAATTAATGAAACTGGAGTTCACAGAGACAAATTGCAGGGCAATTATCACCAGTGAAGCTATAGGCCACAAAAATGGCCCCCATCACTGCATTCACAATGTCAACTTCCATTGAACCATCCAAGGACAAAAAGTTTTGCGAGGGAGATAATGAGAGTACCAAATATAAATTTGTCCAAGCTCCGATTGGGCAGGAATTCATATACCAAAAGCTTCTCCTCTTGCTGAAAGCAGCAACCTAAAAGCCTAACAAGATTCCTATGTTGTAGCTTTGCAATAAGTTTACACTCATTCATAAACTCCTCATGCCCTTGGTTGGATTTCCTTGAAAGTCTTTTTATAGCAATTACTTGATTTCCAGACAAAATTCCCTGCAAAAGAGTGAGAATATCTAACTATACATCACTGAAAATAATGAGGACATAATTCTTGGCAAAGTGATTCAGAAAAAAAGAAATTTGACCTTAAGAAAGCATCTCATGTAATTATCACCTTGTAGACAGGACCAAATCCACCCTCTCCAAGTTTATTTGACTCTGAAAAGTTTTCTGTAGCAGCCAATAGACTCTGATAGCTAAATGAAAGTAAATCATTTTCAGTCTTCCGTCCTATGTCCACACCATAAGTTTCATCCGTCGTTTGAGTTGTTCGAGATGCACTTCCTCTAAGCAACCCTGTTTTTAGGTAGCCCCATATGAGGAAACATGAAAAGAAAATGCAGCAGTGGAACAAGCAAAGACTTCTCGATATTATTTTTCGGAGAGAGAGAGAGAGAGAGGACCTTGTTTTACCACCTTTTTCCTCCACCACAGAAAGACAAGTAGAGCTAGAAGAAGCAATAGAATAAGAACTATGATTGCTGCAACTACATACAGCACTTTATTTTTGTTTCTGCCAGTTTCATTACTGCTAACTGCATGAGAAAAATTATGGACCCAAAATCCTAATTAGCAGAAAACTAAAATTCAAAGCACATAAATTAAAACAAAACCTTCAAAAGACATTAAATCTGAATCAGTTGAGCTTTCAAACACACCCAGTTCAGAGCCATGAACACGTACAAAAAGATCCTTTCCATTGGTGAAGTTCTGCACAATATCGAACAAGTCTCCAACCCAGTGCAAACATTTTGATGCAGCACTGGAGCTACCATAAGCATAAGCAGCACAAGAGCAATTCTGAAGGCAAGCATTCTCACACTCGCTTGAAATCATATTCCCAAATCGTATTGAATTGTCTGGCAACTTCATTCCTCCAAACCTCAAAAAAACATCTCCATTACCACATTGTAGCACCTTCTGTGCTACACACCCTTCACTCCAATTTCCCAAACCCCATTCCTTCCGATTCTTTGGCTTAAAGCCTGTCAAACACTCACACTTCATAGACGATCCATTCTGCATGCAACCAGCATTAGGACCACAACGACCATAGAAATCACATCCAATGACAGGATATTCTGACATAACAAACCATCCATTTTCTCTCCACTCAAGCAACTGAACTTTCCCATTTGGAAGCAACCTAAACCTCAATTTAAAAGAATCCTCAGAAACACTAAAACTGAAATAGTAATCATCTCCATTTACACCAGCAGTCAGATAGGCAGCATACTTTCCCGATGAATCAAGATTTACTTGGTACATACCTCCATCCCACACAGAACTTCTACAGTAAGGTTCATTATGACGCCAGATGAAAGTCTGAAGGGGCCCTCTATGGTCTATGGCATAACTAAACATCCCCGGCTGGGGATTTTCTTCATCAACCCACGAAGTGATTTTGGTTTGCAAATGGGTTTTTTTATTCAAGCTCATCTTCATTCCGGGCAAGAAATTATCACAAAGATGATCAAAACTCTGCCACAAAATGTTCTCATCATTATCAACTCTCAAAACAAGGTTTCCGGAGTCCAACAATGTTCCAACTGTGTTATTGTGGGCAAAATTGAAAGTTGACACATTTGATGACCAAACAGCATTTCCTTCCCCATCAAAAACCACAAAATTTCCATCACTGCCAACTGTGAAGCTATTTTCAGGGTTTTGGGCAAGTGGGTATTCTCTATTAGCAACCCAAATCACTGTTTGTTGAGAAATATCATTGTACCAAATTCCAACAAATGACTTGGAAGAATTTCCAGGAGTGAAGAACCCTAGAGCAAAAGTTCCACCAGCAGAAACAATTGTTTGATTTGGAGTGAGAGATTTACCTGGTACAATTCGGTCACCAAAAGTGCACACTGGGAATAAAGATGTTAATCGGGTAAGAACCAATACCGATAGAATATCAATACTCCACCTCATATTGGCACAATAAACAAGTTTCTTGCCGTTAAAAAATTTGTGGGTTATAGTAAAACAATAGCAAACTTCTCCAGGTTCAAGTCATATTCGAGAATGGACATGAATGGAGGTCAATCTCTGAAAGCCTTGTAGTAAATGTGTGCGTTGGATTTTTTAACCCCCGACTAATATATAAAATAATTATTTAATTAGACTGTCATCTAAAGAATAACCCAATAAAAATGATTTTTAGAGTGACCAGACGGTAATATTCTACTTTGGATTATAATATAATTATTAAAAGATAAGCGATGATTTTAGAATTTAAAATTATTGGTAGTTATTTAGAGTGGTTATGGTCCCTAGATTAATGTGTCTCACGATTCATTCTGATTTCTCATCGTTCAGAAGAGAGAACACTATGAGATATAAATAATTTGAAAGATCAAATCCTGGGACCTGAAGAGATATTTTAATCAAAATGGAATTGAATACGTTTTTTATTTGTTTATATCTTTTAGTGAGTTAATATGAGATTTAGAATATGTGAATATATTGATAATGGTTTTTATTAAATTAATTTCTAATCGATGGGGCATAGCCCAAAGGCCTATAAGAGCAGCGTTCAAAATCTTATAAGCCCATGATTCAATAAGTATTTCACAACACAACGTGCCAATGGTTAGGGATCTATCTTCCTGGGCAGTGTAAACTTTCCAAATGATAAAGATTCAAAATTTTTTAAGAATATTTAACTAAAAACTCCTGAGATTTTCGAACGATTTTACAAAGAAATTAGGATTGAAATATCCCAAATGCACACGATTCATAGGCGACCAACATATAAAAAACATTTTGCATGTCGCAATTTCGGTATGTTCTCTTGGAACAATACACTTGACACACAAACCATAGGGTTCTCTTACTTAGCCCTCCCTATCGCTCAATCCGTTTCATTTATCTTGAAAACCACTTTTCTAATTTAAGCGTAAGAGTTTTTCTCATTGGAGCACCCTCTGACAATGTTTTGCAGGTTTTATTTTATCATTCAAATCACCCGTTTGAGTCAGAGGGTTCGGTATCTGTGGAGTTGCAACACATTTTCAACAAATTTGCACCGTCTATGGGAAACAGGTTGATTATCATGCCCCGACCTGTAGGTTTGAGCACGTGACAATCGCCGCGTGATTTAGAAATAAGTGCTATCACCAACACGCACCCCAAGATCCCACAAGACTATGATAATACCTTTTCCAATAAAGAAAACCGAAATTGCACAATATTTTAAAACTAAAAATATAATAAACAAAAGTTGTTCAGTGTTTCAAAATACATCTTTTAAAACATAAAACTTTTACTTTAGAAAAACATGAGGAAATATATTACATAAAGAGTTTCAAAAGTGTCCTCCGATGGGTCCATCTATATGCCACAAAATTTTCATCAAAAGGGACCAATACCACTGTCAGTCCCGAACAACTCTTCTCTTCAGCTAGATTTAGCTATTGATGAGATGATCTTATCTCTACACTTCATCTGAAAAGGGATAAAAGGAGGGTGGGTATAAAATACCCAGTGAATAGAGTGCAATGGCATAATCGTGTAAGTGAATGAGTGGTGAGTGTAGAAATGTCAAACAATACTCTCAAGACATATTTATATTCCAACAAAATATCAAGTAGTCATCCAAACAATTTGTAACAAGAGTCATGATTTTTCCATAACACAATATACACTTTCCCATCATCATGGAATTTGTCTCAAAATCTCTACACTGATGGCTTGACTTGAACCATCCAGTGGAACCATTAAGGGGTTTTCATTGTCATCAGTCATAAAACATCCACCCCAACCTTGGTGTTAACTCGCGGTCTTTTCGGAGGTGCAACCAAATAGTCCCGAAATAAACTTGGGGGACATCTCTCTACCGTCGCCTACCCCCTCAAGTCCACTAGGCTCTCCACGCCGCCCCCTCGAATCGGTCAATGGAAGCTTAAACTAGAACAGCCATCACATAAATTGGGTGCTCACACCCCATATATACACCATGGGGGCTCAGACTCATGCCTCAAAACCAATACATAAACCATTTTGCCAATATCACAATATGTGCCATAAAATCAACAAATTTCATAGATCTTAAATCCAACAAACGTTATCTGCTTTATCATATCTCAAAAATATAACAAGTGCATAAATCTTATGACTCAAACAGAACACATTTTTAAGGAGACTCTACAATCACAAAATATTTTATAAAAATCAAGTTAAGAAAGTCATTTTAAAAAATCATAAAAAATATTTCTCATTCACAACAAAACAAACCGTCCACTCATAGTGTTTAGGAGAGTAATCACTCTCAGATTTGTCCACGATAAAAGGTCCTGTCCTGACCAATTTGTCCAAACCCTATGAGACATCATCACATAATCAAAATTATTACTACCGATCCTCTCATGTCAACCCAAGAACCTAACATTCAAAAATCTATTATTTTTCTCTCACTAAGTGTGACTATAAATCTTCCAAATCCAAATAGACACATAAGAGATCAAAGTTAAGATCTGAATAGAAAGATTACAATACCTCATTCTTGTCTCCAAAAAGTTATTCTGATTTGGGTCACACCAACCCTTGATTTTTCTCCATTGTGATAGCATTAAACCCTTAGAATTTTTTCAAGATTTAAGACTAAAGATCAATCTTTTGAGAATTCATGTGGAGTTTGGGGTCTTTGATTTTGAGATTTAATGTAAATCAATTGGGTTTTGAAAGAGAAAAGAAAAGTAAAAGATGGAAAGAGAATAGTCTAGAAAGGGAAATGAAATTTTGGGTTTCGTAGGTTCTGAAACTTCATTCATCTTTTTATCTTCAACCAATTTTTAATATTTACCTAGTGGCCCTCATTTACTTTCTATTTGCATATAATGCCCAATATGTTATTTTAATTTATTAGGTTGGTCCACCCAATGGGTCTAAATATTTGAATTTCTGTTTTGTGAAGAAAATATATTCAGTGATGAGCATGGAAGGTTAGGAGAAAGAATACAAATTTATAGGAAGTAACTAGAAGTATTAAGAATTTAGAATATTCATAATATAAAAGATATAATATAATTTTACAATTTATAACTAGTGGGATTGGATGGCACGGTGGTTAAAATCTTTTTGAATAATTCGAGGTTATGGGTTCAATTCCTCATGGAGGCATGTATGATGGTTGGAGAATTTAATAGAATTCAAGACTTGTGTTTGACTACATGTGTCGAATGGAATTGGTGAATGAAGAGGTTAAGTGAAATTCAAGAGTGTAAGTGTTGATCGATGGTGGTGGTAAGGGTTGACCGATGGCTAGTGCAAGCATGGGAACCGATAGTAATTCTCATGCACTCACCGAAGAGAAACGATAAGTTCAAAATTGAATTCTCATTGACCGAACAGGTATGTGATGATCGATAAGAGCAAGGCAATGATCGAATAAGAACATGGAAATAGGGAATGAGCATCGAAGAGGTAAATGAAAATACATTACACCGAACAGTCAAAGTCTCATATTACCGATGATACATATTACTGATCATGGATTCACACTATCGATTGAATAATCAATAGGAATTTCATGGGTATCTCATAAAAATAAAATGGGAATTCAAACTTGGATGTCACCGACAGTCAACTCATAATATATCGACGGTGTCTCACTATACCGACGGGAATTTTCAATATCAACAGGTGACTAAATGACCAATAGGAATTTAGGAACTCAATACCGACAGAGAAATAGTGTACTAGTAGATTATAAATTTCACACTACGATCAAGAAATAATACCGATAGAGTGAATACAAGTGAGATACCGACAGTTAGTGGGTAATCAAATAATCATCGATAGATACAAATTTCACAATACACTGATAGCATTTTCACTTATAAAACAGCAGATAGTCACCTTCAACTACGGACAAAAAAAATCAAAATTTAAAAATCTATTCACCGAACATTAAAATTATGTCGAGTATCAAATAGTAAAAATTTACCAAGTATCAATCACCGAGCACCCAAATAACCGATGGCTCTAGTGATCACCAAACCTACAGTTAAATTTTATTGAATCACAATTTAAACTCTACCGAATATCAACACTATAATAACCGACCGCTTAAAATTAATAATCTATCGATAGATAGTCTCCAAATTGAATTTCACTAAGTACCATAAATAACTAAAATCTCACAAGAGAATTGGATCCTACAAAACACTAAACACTCAAGTAATAGTCAACGTCGGACACAAGCCAATTAAACAAAAGAAGAGGATGTTCACCCTATAGCATCAACGTGTCATACAAGAAGAAGTCCAGAAACTATTAACAGCCGGATTCATCCGTGAAGTTAAATACCCTGAGTGGTTAGCTAACGTGGTCCTAGTGAAAAAAAGTTAACAGTAAATAGAGGATATGTGTAGATTTTATCGACCTCAATAAGGCATGTTCAAAGGATAGCTATTCACTCTCTAACATCGATAAACTGGTAGACAACTCCTCAGGTCACCAACTTATAAGTTTTATGGATGCTTATTTCTGCTATAATCAAATACATATGGCACTAAAAGATGAAGAAAAGATAAGTTTTATCACCAAATTTGGCACGTACTGCTACAGAGTCATGTCATTTTGCTTGAAAAAAGTCAGAGCAACCTTTCAACGGTTGGTCAATAAGGTCTTCAGTGAACAGTTTGGTAAAAACATGGAAGCATACGTTGATGATATGCTCACCAAGAGTACCAATTTGGAGGCCCATATTTCTGACCTTAAAGAGACTTGTTAGATATTGGAGCGTTACAACATCTGACTAAACCCAACGAAGTGCACTTTTAGAATCGTATCCGAAAAGTTTTTGGGTTTTATGATTACTAACTGGGGAATCGAGACAAACTCCGAAAAGATACTGGCCATACTGGATATGTCACCACCACCAACGTTGAAGGGGGTACAACACCTCATAGGCAGAATATTGACTCTAAGCCGATTCATGTCAAAGGAGGGAGAAAAGTACAAACCCTTCTTTAATGCTATGATGAAATCTCAAAAGTTCGCATTGACGACCAGGTGCCAAACAGCATTCAAGCAACTCAAGGAATATCTCATGTCACCCCTATTTCTCTCTTGTCCCATTCCTAGTGAGCAACTATAACTATATCTCTCTATCTCTAACTAGATATTTTGTTCTGTCCTTGTGAGATAGTATTAAAACTAGTCTACTACATCAGTTGAATACTCCAGGAATCTGAATTCAACTACCGGCCGATTGAAAAGATAACTTATGCTCTAGTTATCTCGGCTAGAAAGCTTCAGCTATACTTTCAGGTCCACACAATCGTGGTACTCATTGATCAGCCATTAAAGCAAATTCTTCAGAAAATGAACACCTCCGGTTGTCTCATCAAATGAAGTGTAAAATTGGATGAATTTGATATTCAATACCAATCGAGACCCACAATCAAAGGTCAAGCCTTGACAGACTTCACCCTCAAATATATCCTTCCAGTTTCAGCCAAGCATGAGCCTACCAATTGCCGAGAAGAGTGGTTATTACTAGATTGGACGTTACATGTCAATGGATCATCGAACTCCTCAGGGAGTGGTGTTGGGATCATATTGATGGGTTTAAATGATTTCAAAGCAGAGTATGTATTTTGTTATTATCCAAACCATTGGCCCAGATAATAGCTGCTGAGACTCAATCGTTCGTGTGGACTTATATCATTACCAGGTTCGGCATACCTCGTGTCCTCATCATTAACAATGGAAAGCAGTTTGACAACAAAAGTTTTCAAGAGTTCTGCAGCAAACTAGAAATTCACCATTGGTTTACATCGGCTGCCTATCCACAAATCAATGGACTCGCTGAGATAACGATCAGAATAATCTTATAAGGGCTGAAGATGATATTGGATGAGGCTAAGAGACGATAGGCAAATGAACTCTATAGTGCTCTTTGGGTATATCGTACTACAGCTCGAAGGGCTACCGGTGAAACACCTTTCCACCTGACATATGGATGTAAAGTCATTATATTCATAGAGATAGGGATTCACTCACTTTGGATTGACCAATACTTTGAGGCATAGAATGAACTTGCTTTGCGAGAGCAATTAGATTTGCTTCTGGAGTTACGGGAATCTACATCTACTTGAATGGCCGCCTACTAACAGCAAATGACTTAGTATTACAACAGAAGGGTAAAAAGCAGAGCGTTCAGACCAGATGATCTAGTCATAAAGAATGTGGAGGCTACCGGTCGACCCGAACCAACAGACAAGTTAGCACCTAACTGGGAAGATCCTTATCAGATATGTTCTATAGTCCACCCGGTGATCTATCATTTCAACAACCTAGATAGGTCAATTGTGCCCAGGAATTAGAACTCATAAAACATGTGCATCTACTATCAGTAAGCCTCATTGCCTCCTTTGATAAGACAAATCTCCTATCAAGTAAGGCTTCTATGTTTTTCCTTTCTGACCATCCTATCGATTGATTCTTAACGAATGAAGTGTGTCGTCAACAAGAAAAATAACTCTCAAATGGGTAGTCATGGCATATCCTATTGGTTGATTCCTATTGAACGAAACGTGTCGTTAATAAGGGAAATAACTTTCAAACAGGTAGACACGGCTCATCTTATTTATTTATTTCTATCGAACAAAACGTATCGTCAATAAGAGAAATAACTCCTAGGCGGGTAGACACAACCAATCTTATCGGTAGATTCCTAATGAACGAAACATATCATCAGTAAGGGAAATAACTCCCAGATAGATAGACACGAACCATCCAATCAGTTGATCTCTAATGAATGTCGCAAAGGGTATACCTCCCAATCAAGATGATACGCCCTGATCTATGAATTGAACTTTCTATCGGATGTTCTATCAATCATAATATATTGACAGTAAGAGATGTATCTCCCAGTTGGGTGAAACCCATCCTATCCGATGAACAGGAGAGTGTTTCCTTTAGCGAACAAGTATGACTTACTCTAGTATACCAATGACAGTGGAAGATTTATCTCTTCGGGTAATCGATACCTCCATCAAGGCACTGAAACGTATCTTCACTCGTGAATAACTCTCGATTGGACCAACAAAACAAAGTAATTCAAAGGAAACGACACACCTCCTGATAAGTCGATCGAATGATCATCTTGTCAATTACATTACTCATTCGGACAGTCAGTTTCTATAGGTAGAAATTTAACGAAAGATAAAGATCACCAAGTAAGTAAAACAAAACTCTTCTTTTATTTCCACATAATGAATATATATCATATTACATAGATAGATGCAGTTTATAAGTTCCTGAGTCTAATTGAATTACATTAAAAGAAATACATAGGAAAATCTATAGCATTATTCCTAAACAAAGAGACCATAGGTTTGTGGCTAATCGGTAGGATTGGAGAGTACAAAAACAGTAAAAGAGAAAATGGAAGAAAAAATTTCAAAAATCTCCGTAGCTAAATTTAGACAAGAAGATTGCGTAATAAGTTGAGGGTATGAGATGGCCACAAAGAAACTGTGAGAATGCATCAGATTTCAAACACTCTACCTTGCACAGTCTCTCACCACCTCTCGACTCATCTCATTACTGACCTGAGGAAACACGAGTTGGATGACGAATTTAACCCAAAGCAGAGACTTACTGGAGAAATCCCTCTCTAAGGTTGAGAACTCTGATGGGAACCATGATAGAGCCCATCATAATGTTCGAACACCGAAAGACATGATGAAACCTCGCATCAACGATCCCATCTTTGATGAAACCTCATTTCGATAGAAGCATTCTACATTACTGAGTCTTGTGGTCCAAGACCCATCAACGAAAAATTTCTCAGGAAAGCAGACTCTCAACAATAAGAACTCATAGAAACGAGAATGCACAAAATTTCTCTGAGGCAGTACTAAGTCATGCAACCTCTTTTTATAGCCGAAGATACACGATATTCTAACTTTGGGTAAACAAAACAATTCGATGAGAAACATGCACAGTGAATGAAGGGCATTAATCTCTCTAACTTCCCACAAAATATTAATTTTAGAGTCATTCATTCAAGGGTTGAATGCATTAACACATCTGAAAGATGAAATGGTTGAGAGAAAAATGCAACAATCTTTGGCTTGTTCCTACGTTACGCATCATAAAACATACTAGAGATGATTCGCAGGATTCGAAGCAACATATGTCACATTAAAAGTTTTGCACCTTTTCAATTCTTGCTGAATGACAATTACTCATGGCGCCCTTCTTATGAAACGACACCATGAGTCGGGGGAAAATGATAGGACATGATCCAAAGGCTCATCAAGGCAGCACCCAAAATCTTATAAGCCCATAATCTAATAAGTATTTCACAACTTGACGTGTCAATGGTTAAGGGTCTATATCCTTAAAGGGTGGACACGATCCGATAGTTTGAATAATCTCTATTGGTTATGACCTAATCGATCTGTGGCCCTCAAAGGCAGTTGGTAAACTCAAAACGATACTTTCTTCTTCATTTTGTGATCGACAGTCTTGGTAAGGAGTTGATCATTTACTATCATTGGTTAAAGATAATATTCAATTAAAATTCGTATTAAAGGGCATACCTCCTAGATAAGGTAGAAAATTTTTGAAATCTAATTGATAAGAAATGAATCTTCTCGGCATGATAGGCTTTTCGAATGATAAAAATTCAATTTTTTTTTAGAATATTTGATTAAAGAGTCCCGAGATTTTCAAACGACTTTATAAGAAAACTAGAGTTGAAATACTCTGAATGCATGACTCATAGGCGATCAATATATAAAAGATATTCTACATGCCGCAGCTAGGTACGTTCTCTTGAAACAATATACTTGATACACAAATTATAGAGTTTTCATACTTAGTCCTCCCTCTCGTTCAGTCTGTTTCATTTCTCTTGAAAACTACTCTTTTTGATTTGAGCGTTGGAATTTTACCGTAGAAATATCCTCCGGTTATTTTTTATAGGTTTAACTTTATCATTCGAATCACCCCTTTGAGTCAGATGGGTCAGTATCTATGGAATTATAACTCACCTATAATACTAATATTTGGTACGAGAGTAATCTTGTTTAGATCATCGACAAATTCCGATAGAAAATTAAGGGTTTTCAATTTTTATATTTTATTTTTGTGATAATTGAAATTATCTCTTATTTTTAGTTCTCATTGGAATCCAAAAAAATGATTAGAAAAAAGGGGAATTTCATGCTATCCGTATGAGAATGTGGTTTCGGAATCCTTGCTTTTAGATTTCAATTAAAAAAGAAAAAAGGGTTGGAGGAAGGCATTAATTGCCGTCCGGAACATTCAAAGGGCGATTTTTCGTCTCCTATTTGAGGCACAAACAAAGGGAGCGTTAAATGTTCACAAGCCATTTAATGCATTCAGAAGCAATTTGAGGAGAGAGCCTTTCTCTCTCTTGCTTTTCTTTTTTTTTTTTTTTAAAAAAAAGGGAAAAATCTCTCTCACATGACTTCGCAAGAGAATCAGAAGCTTTTCTCCGTGGTGGACCTGTGAAGGTCGTCGGAACAATGACGTAAGAGAACAGTCACAAAATTAAAAAAAAAAAAAAATTAAATAGGACCCAAAATGAAAATTGGGCTATTGAACCCAAATTTAAAGTCTTAAATGCAATTGTGTCATTAGTGGTCCTCAACCATTGAACCCAAATCTATATTAAGTCATTAAGTCTGCAACTATTATAAATTTGGCTACTAAGCCTAACTTTAAGAAAGAATTATTGGACCATTATGCTCGGATCATCATGAATTATTTAAGATCCATCGTTATTTCAGATTTGAACTGATCTAATTGAGCCCTCCCAAACCCAATTTTGGTGTTAAATTACAGACTTGATTTCTGATGTAAAATTAGGTCTTTACCAAGCTCGATTTACAAGACCCATTGGAACTAAATGGAGACTTTTTATTTAATGTGTTTGGATTATGAAATTGGGCTGAGTCCAGATCCAATTTTTAAAAGTATGGGTCATTGAGTTTAAGAGGTCCAAACGAATTATAAAATTCGATTTAAATGTAGATCCAATTTTTAAGTATAAACACATTAGAACAAAATTGGATATAGGTACAATTTAAGATACAATTTTTAATTCAAATATTTGTTATGAATATATTTTGAGATATTATAATTGAAACAATATTTCATCAAAATAATCTCTCTTGTGAAAATTATTTTATTTCGAGATATAAAAAGATATACATGTACAACTTATGTACATTGATCGACCCAAAGGAGAGCCAGTGTTTTTCAAAATTGTGTGTGCATCAGCGATAATAAACACCTGATAATTATTTAGTTTTACGTATAAATTGTAAATCGAGACAAAGAAAAATTTATAATTTGACATATTAGTTTATTATTAGTGTTTGATTATTGTATCAAGGTATTACTAATAAATTAATTATTTTATCTAAAAATAAAATATTAATAAAGTTGTTGATATTTTATGATTGGGTTTATATTTATTTAAATTATTAATTAATTGTTTCATGTTATTATGAGTATATTTACTGATTATTTATTATTCTTTATTTAGTTTTTTTTTTTAAATTTTATAATTATTAATTTTTAATTTAATTCAATTCTGAATGATTTAAATTTTAATTCATGATAATAAAATTTACTTATAATTTTTGTAGTTATAGGTTTAAACAATGCAATAAAAATTGACTTTTCAATCATTTATCAAGAGTATCTAGAATATCTCAAAAGAAAAGAGGTAGATGAAAAGACAGGAGAGGTCAGATCGCTTATTCCAATGGTAATGAAACGGTCCATCCAAAAACATTGAAAGATCTCACGTTTGATTCTATCACATCAGCAGAGATGCCATCATCGTTTTTGGTTCTTGCCAGAAAGACCGTTAACCATGGAGTCAAAATTGACTCCCACAATTTCCATTCTCCTGTACTCACCTACGAAGCCTGGCAACAAAGAAAGAAACTAAAAGGAAACCACATGACACAGAATATTAATCATTCCCATCAGTAATTTTCCTAGTTTCTCGTTTAACGTAATTCATTCTGCTATTTGTCCAATAAACCCCCAAATAATAATTAAAAAAAAAAAAAATAGAGATAGAGAAATGAAACTTAAAACAATTAGAATTTAGGAACCACATTTGAAACTCTATCCAAACTGAGGGGCATTATCATTTGAAACAAATTTTTTATGGGTAAATATTTAATAATTAATTTATTAATTTTGACTAATTTAATTCAAGTTAATTATTAGATTTTTTAAGGGATGAATTCTTATTATAGTTTTTTTTATTTTTAAAAATTTGAATTTAAAAATTTGATTAAAAAAATTAAATATTCTTGCGGTTGGATCAACACAATGTTGGTATGTGTGAAACATGGATGGGAGAGAAGAAGCTGAAAATGAAAAGACCAATTGTAAAGAAAATTAAAATGAAAAGGAAAACTTATCGAACTTTTGTTGGGCATCACACTGCTTATTTCCAATTTTGAGAATATATAAACATATTATGAGAATTTTTTTGAAATCTACGATGGAAGAGAAAAAACTAGGCCGAAGGACCCGATCTCGAAATCAACCATTAATTTTATTTGGAGAACACAAGGGCAAAGCCTCGCATATGAACTTTGGATTAGAGTTTTATTCCAATGCTTCTCTTTATATATATATATATATATATATATATATATATAGTGAATTCTTCTCCCTTTGTCTGTGATTTTTTTTTTCTTTCCAATTTTAGGTTTTCTATGTAAAAGTTTGTGTGATTTTATCTTCATTGTTATTTATTTTTTAATTTATATTTTAATTTTTATTATATTGAGTAAAAAAAATGTAATTACCCCATCCATAAGTCAGTTGATTTTGTTCACTTAATGAGTGCATGCAATACACTTGGTTTCTTTCTCTTATTCCTCTCTCAAAATAATACATTTTAAAGAAAGAGGAAATAAAAAAAAATGAGAAAATTTAATTGAATACTAATTAGAAGTTTTTGGTTGGAAGGGTCAAAACTAAAAAAAAAAAACATTATTGCTCATAGTTTGCCAGAAATCTTATGAGCACTTTGCAGAGACAAAGAGAAGAAAGAGAAACAAAGCAAATTCCATGAATAATTTAAAGCTAAATCTAGATTTATAGTGAAAATAAATGGTAAAAACTTGATTTGGTACGCTAGTGTCATTTTTGAAATCTATTTCAAGAATTTTTTTTTAAAAAATAATTAATTTTCATAAATGCCATAAGTCTGTGGATGAGGAAGATGATGGGGTTCGACTCCCTTATGAGTGGTTAATGGATGACCGTGGACCCACGGAGACGCAAAGACCTCCAAAGCCTCACGCCTTAATGGGGTTAAAGCTTATCTACCAACTTGGAGTACGAATGGAGCCCGACTAGGACCCAATGACTTGACTTTTAAATGCCACGAGTCTCTCTCTCAAAAAACTCCAAACCAAAAATCAGTTTTTATATAATTAACAAACTAATAAGATATTAGTCAAGAACAAGAGTGAGCTAAGGCAATCAATTGTTTCCCTAAAATTATTTGGTCAAAAGAAATAATTTACTAAAAAATTTGTATATCTGTAAAATTTTTTCACTAATTCAATAAAAAGGTAGGATTAATTTGTTGCAAGAAAACTCTCCCTCTCCCTCCCTCCCTTCCTCCCCCCCTCTCTCAATCCCCCCCCCCCCCACCCACACACAACTCAAAAAGAAAACGCCATACAAATATCCAATGGTGCAAAACAAAAAGGAAAAATACGGGAAGAATCTTTGATCTATATAAACTTTAATGGTTAGCATATTCCAGGTCATGACAGGGAACATTCATGACCTAAGACCAGCACCACTGTCTAGGTATTATTTGGTAGTCCTAGCATCACCCGTCTTACATTGGATAATGCGTATATCAGCTTGCGGAGAAAGATTAGGAAAAATGTACCTGTTTACAAATCTAGCATTCCTAAAGAATTTCCAAGACTACTTGCAATCATCTCGCGTCTAAAACTAGTCTATCAAAAGAATAACTTGTGTGATCCTGCACTACTTGCTTCTACGCAATCTGGCACACAGTTTCACAGATTTAGTGGATAGTCCTAAGAAAAAGGAGTACCATTGTTTAGTCTATGTGCTAATAATCAATCTGGAGAACCAAAAGACAGATCCATGTAATCAGAACCTGGAATAAGTCTCCATAGATGGTACACAAGGAAACACGGCCAAATGACTGGTCGTACCCATTTTCTATTCGCCTAACATCTCTGTTTCTCTTTCACCAGAAGTGTTAACAATTCATGTTGAAAAGGAAATGAAAGGCAAATGACCGATCATCGCTTTTACTCATGAAGACTTGGTCAGTATAAATTCAAATCGTCACGATCCCCTTGTCATCACTACCAAAATAGGCTTACACGAAATTTGAAATGTCTTTGTCGATCAAGGAGCAGGGTGCAATCTCCTGTACTGGGATGCTTTCAAATGAATGAGTTACAACCTCACACTCCTACAACCCCATGCAGGTCTGGTTAAAGGGCTCTCTGACGAATAGATATACTCCGAAGAGATTATTCCTCTCCCAATCACGTTAGGCACATCCCCAATCATGCGACAGCCACAACGACCTTCAATGTGGTCAATCTCCCTTCACCTTATAATGCGATCCTAGGAAGATCGGACTTGAACGATCTAGAAGCTCTGCCCAGTACTAAACATATGAAGCTAAAGTTCAGAACTCCACTTGGAGTTGGGACTTTGTCATGTGATCACGAATCTTCTACTTGTGCCTCAAAATAGTCTTAGGGTACGTTTCGATGGACTTCACACAACCCTTACATTCTTGCTATGGTGATCCTCCTTCTAATAATAAATGTAGGTATGCCTTATTGAATGCATTCTACTGAACTCCCGTTTCCTATGAGAAAGAAATACACAAACGAAGAGATCTATCTCCCCGAACGGGCCCTTGTCGCCCTATTCAAACGAATGGATCTATCTCCTTGAACGGGCCCTCGTTGCCCTAGACAAACGAAGGAATTTATCTCCCAAAACGGACCCCTACCGCCCTAGTCAAACGAAAGGATTTATCTCCCTAAACGAGCCCTTATCGCCCTAGTCAAACGAAGGGATCTATCTCTCCGAACAGGCCCCTGTTATTTTAGTAAAATGAAGGGATCTATTTTCCCGAACGGGCCCCCTGTCGCTCTAGTCAAATGAAGGGATCTATCTTTCCGAACGGGCCCCTGTCGCTCTAATCAAGCAAAGGGATCTATCTCCCTGAACAGGCCCCTGTCGCCCTAGTCAAACTAAGAGATCTATCTCTCCGAATGGACCCCTATTGCTCTAGACAAATGAAATGATCTATATCCCCGAACGGGCTCTAGTTGCCTTAGTCAAACAAAGGGATTTATCTCCCCAAACAGGCCTCTGTTACCCTAATCAAACGAAGGGATCTATGTCCCCAAACGGCCCTCTGTCACCCTAGACAAACAAAAGGATCTATCTCCCTAAACGGGCCCCTATCGCATTAGTCAAACGAAGGTATCTATCTCTTTGAACGGGCCTCCACCATCCTAATTCAACGAAGGGATCTATCTCCTCATACGGGCTTCTGACGTCCCGACCAAACGAAGGGATCTATTCCTTTGACGGATCTCTAACATCTCGGTTCGACTAGGGACGTTTCTACTTTCCTCCCTCTTAGCAATCAGAAATACTTATGAGAATATATAGCTAAGAATGCCCTAGGATGGACCAGGGCCCAGAACGATAGAATCTAATCGTAAAGTCCATCCGAAACTGTGAGGGGAATATCCCCTATCATCAACAAAAGTCAAATAAGAAAAAGCGAAAAAGAATTTCTTATTAAGAATCATTGTGATACAATGGACCGAAATTATAGGGGCTTTCAAGGAACAGAGGTCTCCCGGTGAAAAAAAACCTGTATCAACTGAACTCGTTTCAATTGGGGCACTAGTCGATCTGACAGAGGCTATAACTCGACCCGTTGTATCGTGGCTAGCTACCTTGTTAACTGGGAGCAGAGCTCTCTCCAATCCCAACCGACAGATTATCTCTTCGGCATACCGTAATCCCTCCGTTAACTGACGCTGAGCGTCCCTAGAGGAAGCGGCGTACCAAAGTAGAGCCCTTTCTGATTCGATTGCTTTTTGCTCCGCAACCTAAAAAGACTTTTTGCATAGCTAAGCCAACGTCTCAGTGGTGTGCAATCGTGTCGCAAGGGCCTTATTCTCAAGTTCTAATCGCTCACAGTAATCTCGAAGGATCATTATTTCCCCTTTGGGTGGCGAAGTCCTAAATATTTCTACCATTTTTGTGCCCCTCTCCTGCCAATCAGTGGCACCTCGCAAGGACCCAACTTGGGCATTCAATTGATCAACTTTCCCTTCCAAATGACCAACAATTTGCTTCCTTCGCCACTCTTGGAATTCTGCAGGAGCCATCGTCTACGAGAAGAGAAAAACCAAATTACTTACGGGAAGACAAAAGCAAAATAAGATGGATTCTGAAGAACATACCATTATGCCAAGAGACTTAAGAGCTCCGTCAGTTTGCTCCATGGACATCCTGTGTAGCTTTAAATCGCAATGATGAAAATCGAGTTGATCGACTATCTTTTCTGCCTCAGCTAAGTCCACATAACGTATCACTTATCCCATAAATTGATGGCCACCGTCTCTCTTTCCTTCGATCCCTTGCCACCATTAAAGGAACGGATGAGGATGGAACAAGGAACGACCATCCTGCCAATTACTTTGCACTTCCCTTACGAGAAGGCTATAGGGGAATCGCGTATGACGGACCAGACAGTTCCTCGACAAGTGCCACTGTCTCCCTTGGGGCCGTATCTTTCGCAACGACCGATGCCTCTCTATCGAGTCTCTCCAATAACGAAACTCCCTCATTTTTAGAAGAGAGCGCACGATCAGCCCCATTCAATTCTCTGGGCTCGACCATAAGTGCTTTCGACCAAACCGAAGGAATATACTCCTCAATTTTCTTTTCATGACCACTTCCTGATGGAGGTTCAGACCGAACCATTTTTCTCTTTTTCGCTAAAAGAAGCGTTGTCAAGGTTCGAGTCCCAGACAACTCATCCACCTCTGTTGAAGGGTCCCCCCATAAGCGAGTTCCGATCAGTCATGATCTCTCCCAACAAAGAGTCATCCACAAAACCCGAAGTGCTGGTTAATTCAAGCTCTCTCCTATTAACCAAGAGGGGCTGTTGATCTTTCTTTTCTCTTCGATCAATAGACCTGCCAGAGATAAAATTTGATTGTCTGTTAAAAATTCGATTAAGATGACACTCCGCATGGACCTATAATAACTACCAACCAAATGGATGAAACAAAAATCACTAGAAGGGTCTATAGGCTACAATCCAAGTGCAGGCCTTCCATTAGCGCTGGGGAGCATTGATATAAGATCCTTGTCCTGAAACTTTACGAAAAAGTACTTTCGCATCTGGTCACCATTGGTGGGTTCCTTGTAACAAAACCCCCAGTCAGATTCAGGGTAGGTCTGTAATATGTACCAGTTACGAATAACACCATTCTTCATACATCTTACCAACGAGAAGAGGGCCATCAAAATATCAAAGTCAAAACGAAAGCGACAAAATCTTAATAGGGAAATAACAGCCACAATCAGACGCCAAGAACTGGGAGTCAACAAGGTAGGAAATATGTTCCACCATTGTAACACTTCAGTGAACGAACCGATATACGGTACCTTCAAGCCGAACTTCACCATCTGCTTGTAGATCAGGACACAACCCTCCAGCCTCTGTTCACTCTATTATCGTTCATAGTTGGTATCAAGGAGTAACATCGCCCATTAATATGGCGATTTGGACCTCTTGAAGCTTCAATAACGACATGACATTTCTGATGTCATTAATGCTTGGGACATCAGAACCCCTCACCATAACCCATTAATATGGCGATTTGTCTCTAGAGACGGTTCGTGAAAGTCGAAAAGATACTCATTGCACTAAAAGTTCAGTGATTTTTCATAAAAGACATTACTCATGACGCTTTTTTCACGAAAAAAATATCACAAATCAGAGGCAAATGATGGGTTCCTCTTCAAAAAGGCTCACTGCATAAAACGGGCCCTGCCCAATGAAGACACAATGCCTGCAATCCAATATGTCTAGACATTTCACACATTAATGGGCCTATGTTGTCCCGCTCAATCAATAGGATCTATCTCCCCGAAATGAGCCTAAGTTTTATCCGAAGGAGACCAATTCCAAGAGGACCTATCCACTAATTGTTCGGCTCTCCATGACATTTGCAAACCTTAAGGAGCGTTCGGCAAAACCGAGTACTCCCCTCCGCTCTCTATCTACTGATGGCAACCAAAGGAGCCGGGCCCTTCCCCTCCCAATTGGTAACACTTAACTAAATCTTGAATTAATTGAACTTCATATTTCAGCACGAAACGTATTTCCCCCATAAGGAAGGAAACTTAGAGATCTAATCTACAAGGAAAAAGTTTATATTTTTTAATGATTTAATATGATATTTGAGACGAGTGAATATATTAGTGATGATTTTCATCGAATTAGGATTTTTAACTTGTAATAAGAGCAATTATATTTAGATCACTGAGAAATTATGATAGAAAATTAGGATTTTTTAATTTTTATATTTTATTTTTTGTGATAATCGGAATCATCTCATGTTTTTAGTCCTTGTCGGAATCCACAAAAATAATTTGAAAAATGAGGCATTTAATGCCCCATTTAAAAAAAAAGGGGAAAAATGGGTTGGAGGAAGGCATTAATTGCCTTTGAAGAATATTCAAAGGAGATTTTTCGTCTCCTGTTTAAGGCACAAACAAAGGGAGTATTAAATGTTCAAACCCCATATTAATGCAATGAGAAGCATTTGTTAGTAGGAATGACAAAGGTTCGGTTATCATTCTAGTTATATTAATATTATATTTTATTTTAAATTTTAATTATAATATTTATATTCGATATTAATTTGATTCAAATTAAAAAATAAAAAATTATGTCCGATCTTATAAATTTTTTGAAAATTTAATTCGATATGATCTGACTCGACATATTACATATATTTAAAAATTAATCCGATCCGATCTTAAAATGATTTATACTCGACATATACCCGACCATACTCACCATAAATCATAACTTAATACATTTTTTTTAATTTGATAAAATTTATTCAAGAATAAAAATAAAATTTATAAATTATAACAAATTCTAAATTTTCTTTCTATTTTATTTAATAATATTATATTAAAATAAAATATTATTTTATTATAAATTATTATTGGATAGAATCGAATTATTTATAATTTAAATTTGTATTCAAATTGATTAGATTATTTTAATATTAAAATATGATCCTAATTCAATTTTTGAAAAAAAAATTCAATCCGTCGAATTGAAATTTTTAGATATCTATCATATCAAATCGAATATTATCATCCCTAATTACGAGAAGAGAGAGTCTTTTGCTCTCTTGCTTTTCTAAAGAAAAAAAAGAAAGAAAGAAAAGAAAGAGGAAAATCTCCCTCGCATGACTTCGTACGAGAATCAGAAGCTTTTCTCCGTGGTAGATCTGTGAGGTCGTCGGAACAATGAAAAAAAAAAAAAAAAAACTTAAGTAGGACCCAAAATGAAAATTGGGCTATTGAGCCCAAACTTAAAATTTTAAGAGCAATTGGGTCATTAATGGTCTTGGATCATTGAAACCAAATCTAACATTAAATCATTAAGTTTGCACCCATTATAAATTGGACCATTAAGCCTAACTCTAAGAAAGAATTATTGGGCCATTGGGCTCAGTCATCAAGAACTATTTAAGATCTATCATTATTTCAGATTTAGACTGATTTAATTGGGCCCTCCCAAATCCAATTCTGGTATTAAATTACAAACTGATATAAAACTAGGTCTCTATCAGACCCGATTTACAAGATCCATTGGATTAAATATATTTTGGCCTACTAAATAGTACTTTTATTTGATATGTTTGGATTATAAAATTGGGATTAAATCTAGACCTAACTTTAAAGGGTATGGATCATTGAGTTTAAGAGGTCCAAACGAATTATAAAATTGGATTTAAATGTAGATTCTATAACACCGAAAATTTGCTGTTATAAAATTTTTATTAAATTTTCATTTTTCTTTTTTGTAAAACACAAGGAGAAATAGGTTGTAGTTGATTCTAACCTATCTAAGAATGCTTTATAAAGTTTTGTTGAGAGAAAAATAAGTTTTGGTAATGATTTGAGACAATTAAAACTTAATTGGGTTCAATTTAGTGATGATAATTGACTTGGAGCCCAAAAATTGAATTTTGGTTAAGTATAAAACTCTTCAAGTTGACCTTAACAAGTGTCAAATCGAGTTGAGGAGATTAGATCTCTTGGCCTTGCACATGGGCAGGTCGACTTGCCCAATGACAAGTCGACTTGTGCTTTCAGATTATGTGTCTATGAGTCTGCTTGTGGTCAACATGAATCAACTCACCAGATTCAAGCATAAAAAAAAACATGTCTATAAATTAAGCAAGTTGACTTGTAAAGAAGTGAGTCAACTTGGGAGTTGTACAAGGGGAAAAATT
The DNA here is from genome assembly GCA_037126225.1 of Dillenia turbinata. Lineage (NCBI taxonomy): Eukaryota > Viridiplantae > Streptophyta > Magnoliopsida > Dilleniales > Dilleniaceae > Dillenia > Dillenia turbinata. The sequence goes on from JBAMMX010000022.1 coordinate 19,414,452, forward strand.
GGGTCGACTTGATTTATATTCAAGTCAACTTGAGCCCATGGCAAAACAAAAACCAAGTTGACTTGTAAGACAACAAGTTGACTTGGTCCCTGAAAATCTTAGACACATAAATCGACTTATGTTGTTTGTAAGTCGATTCATGAGTATAAAAGGTTGTGAAATGACAAAAATGGACAACCAAATTTGAACAAAAGCTTAAATAAAATAAGAGACAATATGGGAATTTCACCACCCACAATTAAAAAAGGTTTAAACAAACCTTCAATTCTCATTTCTTTCTCAAACACGATCAAAACTCCTCTCACTTGACTCTCTCTCTCGACTCTTATCTCTCTTTCTCCCTTCCATCTCTCTCACATTCTCCCACTTGAAATCAATTACACCCCTACCAAAATCATTCCATTAAGCTTCCAAAACCTCAAGTAAACTCGTGAATGAAGATGGTTTTGGAAGAAATCTAGGGTTTGCTCAAAAAGGGAGAAAATCTAGGGATTTTGAAACCCAACATTCAAGGTTCAATCCAACCACAAAATAAAGGCAATTTTCTCCTTCTAAACTTGGATTAAACTTCCTCATTAGTAGATTTAAATTTGTTATTGAGAATTGAGGGATTTGTTGGGAGAGCATGAACCTAGGGTTCATAAGTGATAGAATTTGGGAAAATTTGGAAAGAAAATTGTATGTAGATACAAATAGTATGCAAATAATGGAATTAGAATATATATTCTTGGATTGGAAAAATTAGAGTTTGTACTATATTAGGAAAAATTCATAAATCCTAGAAATGAACGTGATTTAATATTGAATGTGTATTCTCTTAAGATAAATCAATTGGAACCCAAGAAGAGATTATCTTGGATTTTATTATGAATTGGAAGTGTTTACTCTCCTAAGATGTGATTGGATGGCTATGTTAAGCATGTATGATAAATGAGTTTGGCTATGTTAAGCATGTATGATAAATAAGTTTAAAATTTTGATTTGTGAAATGAATTTTGAAATAGTTTTGTAATATTTTGTGATTGTGATGTGTCTAAATTAAATTATTGACAAATCCACAACTCTATTATTGATTTTTGAATTGTTTGTACTATATTATAATGAAACATTGATTGCAAATTGTGAATTTGCTCTCTCTTGTACACGAATACAAATTTTAAATGGTGGATATTCTTGTAACATGGTCTTAGGAAAAAGACTATAGTCCAAGTCTTCCACGGACTGAGCTATCGAGGCGGTATGGTTAAAGTTGATTTAAAACTACGACTTGGAGGTAGGTGGGATGGAAAGCCCCTCAAACTGACCGTGATAATATGGTAGCATCCCACAAAAATTTGGGCCAATGTGAAAGATGGGGAAATGTTTATATGAAAAATTGTGAAAAACTCTTTGATGGATTCTACTAGTGGCCATTAATAGAAAAGTGGTTTTTGAAAACCCCAAGAATAATTAAAAAGAAAGTTCAAATTGTTTATTAATTTGGAGTATATGAGTCATGGTAGATTTGATCTGAATTTGTTTTATACAAATAGCTTTACTTAATGCATTGGAATATATTTGACATATGTTTTTAGTATGACTATTTTCACCCCTTATTCATGTTTAGTATGACATTACACTCTATTCACTGAATATTTTATACTCACCTCTCTCTTTCTAATATCTTAGAAAAAGCTTAGTCGAGAACATAGACTTCGACTAGTACCGACTTGAAGAAATTTCTTTTGATGATTTTCAATAAGTAGTAAACATGTGAACATTATTTTGGAACTATATTATATGAACCATGGAAAAAAATTTTTGTATATCTCTTTATGTTTGGATTTGATAAATAGTTGTTTGATTTTTTTAGACAAGCATTGAAAATCCTTATTTTCATGATATAGAACTTTCTTTATTTTGTTTTAAAAATCTTCTTTTGTAAAACTTATTGGTTTTATTGAGACATTTGGATTATGTGATGAACTTTGAATGTATGTTGAACTTGTAAATTTATTTAAATGAATTTGGAATATTGAAATGCCTTGCGATACTTTGGGATACGGAGTAGGGTTCAAATGTGTTTCGAGATAGCGTAACATTGTTGCGTGCTCGACTTAAGAGTCGAGGCATGATAGATCCAATTTTCAAATGTAAACCCATTAGGCCAAAATTGGACATAAATCCAATTAAAGATATAATTTTTAATTAAAATATTTGTTATGTATATATTTTGAGATATTATAGTTGAAATAAAAAAGTGAGTTTTTTTATGAAAATTATCTTATTTTGAGATATAAAAGGATATGCATAGATAACTTATATAAATATTGATCGATTGAAAGGAATGCAAGTATTTATCAGAATTGTGTGTGCATTAGCAGTAATAAAAACGTGATAATTATCTGGTTTTATAAGTAAATTGTGAATCGAACCAAAGGAAGGTTTATAATTTGACATGTTAATTTATTATTAGTATTTGATTACTATATCATGATACTATTTATAAGTTAATTATTTTATCTAAAGATGAAATATTAATAGAGTTGTTGATATTTTATAATGGAGTTTACATTTATTTGAATTATTAATTAATTATTTTAGGTTGTTGTGAACATGTTTGTTGATTATTTATTATTTTTGTTCAGTTTTACTTTCTACTTCTATGAATATCAATGCCCAACTTAGATCAATTCTATGTTGAATAGTTTAAATTTTAAATCATGGGTAGAGAATCTATTTATAGTTCTTGGAGTCATGGACTTAGATCTTGTATTAATTATTGACTCTCTTTTACCATTTATTGATAAGAGTACCTTAGAAGAAAAGAAAGAGATGAAATTATGGGAGAGGTCACATCATATGTGTCTAATGACAATGAAATGAGTTATCCCAAAATCATTTAGAGACGCCATGTCTGATTTTATCACATCCGTAGAGATGCCATCATCACTGTGGAGTCAAAATTAATTTCAACAATTTCCACTCTTGTTCTACTATCCTGTACTCACCAGTGAAGCCTAGCAACAAAGAAACTAATAGGGAAACCACATGACAGAGAATATTAATCATTCCCACAGTAATTTTCCTAGTGTCTCGTTTAATGCAATTCGTTCAGCTATTTGTCCACTAAAAGCCCCCCAAATAATACCAAAGAAAAAAACAGATAGAGATAGAGAAATAAAACTTACCCCAATTAGAATTCAGGAACCACATTTGAAACCCTATCCAAATTGAGGGGCATTATCATTTGAAACCAATTTTTTTTTATTGGCAAGTATTTAGTAATTAACATATTAATCCTGATTAATTTGGTTCAAATTAATTATTAAATTTATTAAGGGATGAATTCTTACTATAATTTTTTTTTATTATTTTTAAAATTTAAATTTTAAAATTTGATAAGGATTAACACAATGTTGGTATGTGTGATACATCGATGGAAGAGAAGAATCTGAAAATGAAAAGACCAATTGTAAAGAAAATTAAAACTAAAAGGAAAACTTATCGGACTTTTGTTGGGCATCATACAGCTCATTTCCAATTTCGAATTTTGTTACTGTGAACAAAAATAATTTGGAGTTGATTTTGAAATTGACAAAAAGGAAGAATTTGATAAACAACTTCACCAGATTCAGATTTTGTGTGATTATTTTTTCAAGTTATATTACTTGTTAATTGAGGAGTAGAGGTAATTATTAAATTGTAATATTTACAATTAAATTAGATATTGTTTTTTTTTTCTTATATCATGATTTGAATTTAAAATTATCAGGTTGGGAAAAGAGTCGTGATTGTTAAATTATCCTTTTCAAAACTTAAATGAGTATTGTTAGTAAGCTGAATTTTATTTGATTCATTCCAATAAGTTTGCACTATGATATATATATATTTATATATATATTTATATATATATATATTTATATATATCAGTGATGGAAGACAAAAAAGGGCGGCAAAGGCCAGATCTCGAAATCAATCATTACTCTTATTTGGAGGACAGAAGGGCAAAGCCTCGCGTATGAACTTTGGATTGGAGTTTTATTTATTTATTTATTTTTTACAGGAGGTGCCAATTTTTATTTTTATTTATTTTTTATATATATTTTAATTTTTATTATATTAAAGTAAAGAAATTTAATCACCCTGTCAATAAGTCAATTGATTTTGTCCGCTGAATGAGTATATGTAATACACTCAGTTTCTTTTTCTGGATCCTTTCTTAAAATAATACATTTTAAAGAAAAGGGGAATAAGAAAGAAAGAGAAAATTTATTTGAATACCAATTAGAAGCTTTTAGTACAAGATTTTTTAAAAAATAATTAATGTTCATAAATGCAATAAGCCTGTGGATAAGGAAGATGAATGGGGTTAGATTCCCTTATCAGTGATTAATGAATGTGTCACAAACCAAATTTAGAGAGAGAGGGAAAGAAAAAGAGAGAGAGAAAGATAGAGAGATAAAAAGAAATAGAGAGACTAAAAAGAGAGAAGATAAAGTGAGAGAAAATGAAACTTCAATATTATTTCATTCAATACTATTATATGATTGAATATTATTATTTATAATAATTTTACTAATTAATTATATTATCCATTTAACTACTTCCTTAATTACTAACTATTATTTCTAACTATAATTAACTATTAATCATAATTATTACAATATTTTCATCTTTAAAGACATTCTTATCCTCAAGGATGGAAAATCAAGAATTAAGATTTTGAATCCATGAATCTTGAACCAAGGTTTGCATTTATGTTGAGAGATAAGGTGATAAAAATGAACAATCGATGTATATTAAATTGCATGGAGATTGGCGGGAGAAAAATAGAGATAAGAGAGCTTGAGGAAGACTTTTCTTGAATTTTTTTTTTTGTGAAAGATTTTGCTCTATGAATAATGGAAGTTCAATGTTTAGAGATTTTGGTAAGAACCCATCATCAATAGTTTCTTTTTTGGGCAATTGAAATCTTGTTTATAGTGAAGAATTTTTCAAAATGAATTTTGAAATTTTAACTTTTGGAAGGTTTGATAAGAAATCACCATTAATAGATTATTTCTTAGTCATTGGTTACCCTACTTTTACCATCAATATTTCTTCACTAGAAATAAGTAAAATGAAAGAATCAAAAAGTGTATCAATACCTTGCTTTTCATGCTTTTCTTCGTTATTCGATTTCTTTTTATTTTCTTGTTCTCTTTTCATCAAAATATTGATATTCTCATCAATACCAAACATTTCCAACATATGTGTCATAAGAGCATCCATCATTTTGTCATATTCTTCCCATTTTTTATTCTATTCTTTTTTGTAAATTTCTCATTTTTTTTTATATTTTTCAAACCAATCATCTTCCGCCATTTATTATATCAAGAATCGTAAACTCTAATATCAATTTATCATGAACCAACTTTAGAGAGAGAAAGAAAGAAAGAGAGAGAGAGAGAAAGATAGAGAGATAAAAAGAAATAGAGAGAGTCTAAAAAGAGAGAATACAAAAAGGAAGAAAGAGAGACTTCAATATTATTCTATTCAATACTATTACATGGATTGGATATTGATGGTACCTTATTTAATAGGTCTCTAAAATCATGCATGGTTATCCGATAAGGAAGACAATCACTATCAAGGTCAAATCTTTCCATATTTCTTGAGGAAGTTTAAACCTTTCAGAAAACTCTAATTACAATCCTTACCATCTTGAAAAAATTGAAGCAAAAGGAAACTAGAGTTTTCTACACTCTTGGGAAGACTATAAATACAAAGCATAGATAACCCTTAGAGGGGACTCAGTTTTTACATACCAAAGGGAGGCAATTCTACATGCCGTTCGAATGTAGGGTTCTATACCCAATTCCATACATCAATGAAGGTAGGGCTCCATGCCCAATTCTATATGACTCGGTAGTCAATTCTATATATCATTTAGATAAGAGTTCCATACCCAGTCCTACATATCATTCAGATTAGGGTTTCGTACCCGTTTACATACACCGACAAAGGTAGGGTTTCATACCCAAACATATTTCACGAGAGGTACGGTATTTACACCGATTCTACACACGATCAGAGGTATGATTCTATACGTATACTTTTATATTGCATTACATAACTTCACATATGCGACATACATAATACTTATTGTGCAATACGCATAGATGCTACACACGCAAGGGGGTTCCAACATCCGCTCAACTGATACATCACATGACAGAGGCCACAGAGCCATATTTCTCTCGACTATATTTAGTTTTTCTTTTGTTATTACCCTTCTTGACTTGAGCGTCGGAATCCCCCCGCCGGGCCAGTCCTGGTGGGGTTTTTTGCAGGTTTTTTATCCGAGCAGACCGGACGAACATATCGACGCAGGCTTCTCATTCGAGTCGAAAAGGGCAGTTATCTGTGGGGTCAAAAATACCTCCATCAGATTGGCGTCGTTTGTGGGAAACGATTAACTGATAAGCCGAAAAATCTTTACTATCCAATTCTGTCGAACGAAGGGATCTGACCCCCTGAGCAAAAGTCGAGCTTGAATCGCCCTACTCTCACCGAACATCGGGCTTCAGTCGCCCAGATCCTTCCGAATGAATGTGTCACTAAGTTGGGATAGAACTTCCCGAACAGGCGGGCACTATCCTAATCTCTAAAGTCTTTAATGGGCCGAAGGGTCTCAGTCGTCCATATCCTTCCGAATGAATGAGGGCGAATTTTACGTTTAAAATCTCTATTAAACTCTTTTATAGATATCTCTAAATTTTCTTTGTTTGTTGTACTCTCAACATTAAAACATTAAATAAGTTATTAAAATATTCCCTCAATCTCTTTCTTATATCCTCATTTCTTACAAGTATACTATTTGTTGCACTCTTAATACATCTAATCTCATTTAGATCTTGTTCTTTCCTCTCTCTTAGTTTGGCAATTTTATAGATCTCTCTCTTTCCGTTTCGAGTCTCTAGTCTCTTGTACAATTCGTTATTTACTTTACTTTTTTATTTATGGATAATTTTTTTTACGTCTTTTTTTGCCTTTTTGTATTTTTCATAGGTCTCGCTACTACTATCATTTTTAAGATTCCTATAGCATTCTCTTTTGATTCGAATCGCAGTTTCTATTTCTTCGTTCTACTACTATGACTCTTTGCCTCTTGAAGCTCTGCCCTTAGATACTCCAAGAACCTCTCTACTTATACTTTTAATATTATTAGACATATCATTCCACATTATTTCTACGTTATCATTAATAGACCAATTTGTTATTCCAATTACTTTATCCCTAAAAATCATCATATTTTCCTCTTTTAATTTCCATCACTTAATTATGGTTCCTATTGTAGTCGATATGGAAAGTATGTCAGCCACATACTCTATGAATTTAAGGTTAACTACCAACCTATCAAAAAGATAACTTTCGCTCTAGTCACACCACTAGATGTCTCCACCCTTACTTCCAAGCTCACACCATCGTAGTGCTGACCATCCAACATCTAAAATAAATCTTACAGAAAAGAGACATCTCCAGTTAACTCATCAAGTGGAGTATTGAACTAGGCGAGTTTGACATTGAATACCAACTGAGGTCGGCCATCAAAGGCCAAATTCTCACAAACTTTATCCTCAAGTGCACATTCTTGATGTCCATCGAACAAGCCCCTGTCAATGACCAAGAGGAACGCTCGCAACCCAATAGACCCTCCACGTAGATGCGAACTCTTTAGGAAGCAGAGCCGGGCTCATTTTAGTGGGGCCAAATGATTTCAAATATATCCTCCGTTTTGACTTCGAGGCAACTAACAATCAAATCAAATATGAAGCTCTCTCGACTGGATTACGAATCATGGCATTGCTAGGGGTCCAAAGTATATGAGTCTTCACTGACAGCAAGTTGGTAATCAAATAGATCAAAAGGCTCTACGAAACTAAATAACCGACAATGGCAAAATATCTATCCAAGATACACGAAACAATTAACAAGCTCGATAGGGTAGATATACAACAAATTCCCCGATCAGAGAACGTGCGAGTCGACATGCTCCCAAGTTAGCCAGATCTGATTCAGTAGCTACTGGCCAAACAGTTTACATAGAGAGCCTGCCACACCAAGTATCGAAGAATTCAAACATATCCTGTCGGCGAATAGCTCATCGAGTTAGAAAGACCCTATAGAGGCCTATCTGTAACATGAGCAGCTATCGAGCTCACCATCTGAAGTCACCAAGTTGAGGCACCAGGCTGCCCATTATATCATCATCAATGGAGATCTCTACAAGATATACAAAGTATCTATCCAAGATACACCAAGCAATCGACAAACTCGACAGGGTGGACATATAGCAAGCTCCCTGATCAGATAATGCGCAAGCTAACACGCTCTCCAAGTTTACTAGATCTGATTCAGTAGCAACCGGTCGAATGGTTTACATAGAGAGCCTGTCATACCCAAGTATCGAATAATCGAACATATCTTGTCGGCAAATAGCTCTTTGAATTGGAAAGACCCCATAGAAGTCCATTTGAAACACGAGTAGCAACCGAATTCACCATCCGAAGCTGCCAAGTTAAGGTGTAAGGCCGTCCATTATGCCATAATTAATCGAGATCTCTACAAGAAGTCCTACACTTATCCATACCTGAAATGCCTGACGTCTGAAGAAGGGGACTGCATACTTAGAGAAATCCATGAAGGAATCTATGGTAGTTATCTAGGCACTTGTAATTTGACGAACAAGACTCTCCGATAAGGGTACTATTGGCCTACCATGAAAGCCGATGCGTATGATTATATTAAAAGATGCAACAAGTGTCCACGCTTCTCATCAATATCATGCAAGCCCTCCATTGAGTTTTGCCCGATAACCAGTCCATAGCTATTCACCCACTGAGGAATGGACAACCTAGAACTATTGCCTCCAGCCACCGGACAGTGGAAATTCTTAGTCATGACCATCGATTACTTCACCAACTGGGTAAAAGCAGAACCATTGGGTCAGATTACCACCGGCAAGATGCAAGTTTCGTATAGACATCCATTATCACCTGATTCGATGTGCCCCATATCCTGATCACTGACTACGACAAGCAGTTTGACAATAGAAGTTTCTGAGACTTTTGTAGTAGTTTGGAGATCTAGCATTGTTTAGTTTCTATCACCTACCTGCAAACTAATGATCTCACAGAGGTTACCGATCGCACGATCCTACAAGGGTTAAAGGCTGCCCTAAACAAAATTAAAGGTTGTTGGATAGACGAGCTATATGACATTCTCTAGACCTACAAAACAATGTCCCGAAGGGCAACAGGAGAGATACCATTCAGCCTAACGTACGATTGCGAGGTAATGATACTAGTTGAGATTGACATTCATTCGCTTTGGGTAGACCAGTACAAATAAGGGACATAGACCTACTCCCCAAGCTAAGGGAAACCACATCTGTCCAAATGGTTGTTTACCAACAGGTGATGGCAAGGTACTATAATAGACAAGTCAGAATTAGAACATTTAAGCCGGTGAGCTGGAGCTCAAGAAAGTAGAAGCTACTGGTTAACCTCAACTAGGGGGTAAGTTAGCACCCAATTAGGAAGGACCCTATAGATTACATTTAGAAGTCCGCCCAGGCACATATCACCTCGATCACCTGACCGCTCGATGGTACCCAGAACTTGAAATTCTGAGAACCTGCGTATCTATTATCAAAGACGATTGACACTCTCCTGTCAGAATGCCTCCTTTTCCACACCTAGCTGAACGATCAGTAAGACCTCTATGGTCCTACACCTCATCATATTGTTTGTCAATTGTTTTATTTCTATACTTGTGTTTCTCAAAGCATGCCGTTAATAAAAGGATTTATATCCTCGACGGGTAGACACAACCCCTTTACTTGGTTGAACTCTATCAAATGAACGTGCCGTCAATAAAGGATCTATCTCCTCGATGGGTAGACATGATCCCTTTACTCGATTGAGTTCTATCAAATGAACATCCGTCAATAAAGAATCTATCTTCTTGATGGGTAGACATGGCCCCTTCACTTGGTTACACTCTATCAAATGAACATGCTGTCAATAGAGGATCTATCTCCTCGATGGATAGGAACAGCCCCTTCACTCATTGAGTTCTAGCAAGTGAGCATGCTATCAATAGAGGATCTATCTCTTTGATGGGTAGGCACGACCCCTCCTATTAAACGAATGTGTTGCCAATAAAGGATTTTGGTGGACACGGCCTATGCACTTGGTTGAGCTCTTTTAAATGAATGCATTATCGTTATGGGAAAAATCCCTGCTCGGAAGCAATAGTGTCCTACCCTTGACGGCTAAGCCTACCGGTCAAGAGATATCCTATCGGTCAAGTTACTCACTTGGCGGTTTAGCATTCGATAGACTATTAATAAACGAGGCGATTATTCTATCGACTAAAGCAAGATTGGCAAGTAAGTAATAAAAACTCTCTTTTTATTTTAATGAGATAAACTCATATCAAAGTACACAATTGGCTACAATATGGAAGAAAGTTTACAATTCTCCGTGTCAGGCTGGATTACATCGAAAGGGATACATTAAAGACTGAAACAACATGTGAAACCCACGTTGAAAAACTAATTGAATGCAAACCAAAAACCGGAGAGAACTCCACGGCCCACTAACATTAACAACAAATGAGACATCATACAATCGGAACAAAAACTGTGAATTGATTACCAAAGAAGCTAGAAAGGACTTTGAAAATGTAGGAGTCTGCCAAAAAGACAGAATAGCTGTATCAAGCTTTTGATCACCTTTCCAACTCCTTTTATCGCCCAACTAGATAGACTGCCAAAGAAGTATCTTTAACAATCCCTACTGGCCGAATGATGATTCTGACCTTGATAAGAGAGCTTCCATTACGATCAAGAATCTCTCATGTCCAAGCTAAGATCCTTCTGTGAACAAGGCTAGAATCCTAATGAGAGCCCTAACAGATTCCACCATAATGCCTGAATTCTAGATGACATGATGGAACCTCGTGTCAACAGCCCCATCCTTGATCAGACCTCGCATCAGTAGAAATCTCCTAAAATACTAGGTTCAAAACCTGTACTCAAGCTATCTCTTAAATACATGGACTCTCAACAGAAAGGGTTTATAGAATCACTTTTGGAAGTATTTCAAATCACTTTGAGACGGCACCGCGATCCTCTAACCCCTATTTATAATCGTGTAGACGTGATACTCACAATCTCGAGCAGATGAAACAACTCAATGAGAAACGTGCGCAATGAATGAGGAGTTCAAGTTCTCCAACTTCTCACACAACATTTATCTTGGGATCATTTATTTGATGGTTATGCATATTTATGCTCCCACGATGTTCTGAGGAATGAATTTTAATTTACTCCTCATGACTCTCTCACGAAGCGACATAAAGAGTAGAAAACAAGTGATGGTATTCAACCCAAATAGTATTACGCTCTAGGCTAAACAAGCCCGAGCTCGTTAAAGCGACCCTCTCTCAATACTTACCGACTAGACCACTCTAGGTGCCCAGCTACTTCGTACGAGGATGATCGACATTTTAGCTCTCCTTGGTGTTTAGATCAACCAGTTAAGATAATATTTAATTTTCCCTAAATCACGAAAGAAATCTTACGAGAACCTACAGTTGTAGTTAATGAGAAAATGAATCTCCATGATGATCTGGACTTTTCAAACCAGTTAGAATTTGAAATCTTTGAGAATTTTATACTATGATTCCCCGAAATCTCGGAAGATTCTCATAAGAAAACTAAGATTTGACACTCCCGCATGCACATGACTCTCACATATGAAAGCTATATATACACCATTTAGCCAACTGCCAAGTACGCTCTCTGGATTTACACATAACACACAAAGGTACATGGAGCCCTCTTTTTTAGTCTGTTTCTTTTTCTTCGAAAACCGTTCTCTAACTTGAGTGTTGAAATATTCTCCATCATAGCAATCTCTGACGGTCTTTTACAGGTCTCATCAATTAAGGCCATCAGACGACCAAACCCTTTCATTCGAGTTAGCAGAGCCATTATTTGTGGAGTCAAATACTCCTCCAATAATATATATATTGTAGTATGATTCAGTTCATTGACAATTGGTAATGGAAAATCAAAATTTTCTAAATTATTTTTGAATTTTAAAAAAGTATTTTATATATTTAAAATATGATAAATTAAGTTTATTTACACATTCATTGATCTATTTTCTTATAATTTATATTTAAACTTTATCAAGATTATCAAATAGACCAGTTTACCCCTCTATACAACTTCTTCGTAGAGGGTGTTTTGGGTATGCATGTTTCGAAAGACCAAACATCTTCAACAATTACCATATTCAACAAATGTGAGCTCTCGGTCTAAATCAACATTACAGATAACACCTTAGTTAGGAACTTTCTTTCATCTTAGAAAACGGGAAAAAGAAAAAGACGGAATCGTAGGATGTTCCATAAGGTTGACGATTAATAGACAACAATGTCACAATAATATATATATTTTTTTTCTCTAGAAAATTATGCAAGGGAGATGGAAAATTAAGTTAAAAAAGTTTGACTTTTCCATCTTGGGTTATATGTGTATGATTGCCTAATACCCTTAGCTAACTTTAGGTAGAACTGAATTGCAAATATAAATAAGCAAAAAGCAAAAAAATTTGTTACACGTGAATAAAAATATAAGAAATTTTATATAAATATTAATTAATTTAATGTGTTGAAATATTTTTAGAAACGAGAAATATTTTAAAAATGAGAAATATTAGTATTGAGAAATTTTTGTGTATCAAAATTTAAAATTATATTTATACTTATTTTATTAAATTAAATAATAGATGATTTAGATTATTTACAGATGGTGATATAACAGAGGAAAAGAGAGAAAAGCTGTAGTGTGAGAATAGGAAAATTGGTGCGTCTCATAAACTTCCAGGTACAGCCCAAGAGCCGGCCGACCTAACTAATGTGCAGCTGCCCAATAAGGCTTACCCACGCCTAGGCCTAACATTACTATTTTCATCTTGGACAGTTAAGATATAATTATTTTAAATACTTGCGCTCAAGGGATTTTTCTTTTGTTTGAAAAGAACTAAGATCAGATTGGATTAAATTAAAATTTTAAATTTTAAATTTTAAATTTTTTTATATATAAATTTTGGCCAATGAAAAAGCATATAAAGGAAGACTGAACAGGTCTCCATCATATTCAACAATTTTTTTTTTTTTTTTTATCAAAGTGTCTCAAGATTTTTGAGAAACCATGCTATATGATTCTCAAAGATTGTAGACCTTATCGGTTTGGAAAGTCATGATCGTCGTCGAGATTCTTTTCTTTATCAGCTGCAACTATAGATTTCCATACTTGGTTCAAAATTTAATTCAATCATAACAAAATAAATATTAAGAATCTAATTAAAATTTTGGTTCAAAATTTAAGAATTTTACATATAATTTTCATACTTGTTGTCCAGCGTAGTCCTCGCCTTTGAAACTTGGCAACAAAGAAACAAATTGGGAAACCACAAGTCCTAGAATATTAATCTTTCCCATCAGTAATTTTCCTTGCTTCAGATTTAATGTAATTCGTTCTGCTATTTGTCCACCAATCCCCCCCCCCACACCAAAACCCCCAAAATAAGACAAAAAAAAAAAAAAAAGGATAGAGATAGAGAAATGAAACTTACGACATTTAGAAATCAGGAACCACATTTGAAACTCTACAATGAAATTGTGGGCATTATCCTTCGAATCAATATGTTAGGCACCACAGAAATATGTAAAACATGGATGGGAGAGAAGAAGGGGAGAATGAAAAGACCAATCGCAAAGAGGAAAAAAAAAATAATAAAAAATAAAAAATAAAAAAATAGAAAAACTTGTCGGATTTTGTTGGGCATGATACAGCTCATTTCCAATTTCGAATTTTGTTACTGTGAACAAAATATAATTTGGAGTTGATTTTCAAATTGATAAAAAGGAAGAATTTGCAAATCAACTTTTCCAGATTTTGTGTGATTATTTTTTCAAGTTACAATACTTGTCAATTGAAGAGTAGAGGTAATTTAATAAATGGTAATATTTATAATTAAATTTGATATCATTGGTAATCCGAATTTTGTTTAAAGTTTGCACTGTGATATATATTGAAAAAATATATTATAAAAATATTTTGAGATCGATCACAAAAATGAAAAATGACAGTTCAGTAGTACCAATTTTCCTTCTTTAATCTCATGATTTGAAATTCAATTCCTATTATAATAAAAAAAATAAAATAAAAAATGAGGGCCGAAGGCCCAATCTCGATGTCATTCATTAATCTTATTCGGAGGACACAGGCAAAGCTTCTCGTAAGAACTTTGCATAGTTTTCTTTTTTGTTATATGAGATTTAAATTAAAATTATGTGATTGAAGAAGGGAATCATTAAGCTGTCTCCTTTGAGAACAGCAATATATATATATTATGAGAATTTTTTGAGGTCTATAGTAAGAGCAGGAAATTTGGGCCAAAGGCTGATCTCGAAATCAGTCATTAATCTTATTTGGAGGACACAAAGGCAAAGGCTCGACTATGAACTTTGGATTGGAGTTTTATTCCAATGCTCTTATATATGTGTGTGTATATATATATATAATGAATTCTTCTTCCTTTAAGTTTGATTTTTTTCCTTCCAATTTTGGATTTTCTATGTAAATGTTTGTAATTTTCTAGTTATTTTTATTTATTTTTCAATATATATTTTAATTTTTATTATGTTAGAGTAAGAAATTTAATCACCCCTTCAATAAGTCATTGATTTTGTCCACTTAATTTTTTTTTATAAATCGATATCCAGATTTCGTCCTACTAATCCGATTCAAGTACTGTGAGAACCATTAAAAGGTTAATTCTCTCAAATCCTTTTTTTTTTCATTCATAAGACTCGATTGTTTCTCTTGTCCCCTTTTTTTAAATAAGACATTAAAATAATACATTTTAAAGAAAGGGAAAATAAAAAAAGAAAGAGAAAATTTATTTGAATACCAATTAGAAGCTTCTAGTTGGAAGAGTCAAAACTAATTAAAAAAAAATTATTGCTCATAGTTTGCAAGAAATCTTATGAGCTTTTGCTCGTAGTTTGCTTATAAATGGAAAAACTTGATTTAGGACGTTAGTGTCGTTTTCGAAATCTATTTCAAGATTTTTAAAAAATAATTAATTTTTCATAAACGACATAATTCTGTGGATGAGGAAGATGATGCGGGTTCGATTCCCGTATGAGTGGCCAATGGATCACTGGGGACCCACGGAGAAGCAAGGACCTCCAAAGCCTCAAGCCTTTATGGGGTTAAAGTTTATCAACTAGGAGTACGAATGGAGCCCGACAAGGACCCAATGAGTTAACTATTATATGTCACAAGTCTGAGGAAAAATCTCAAAAACACTCCAAAGCAAAAGTCAACTTTTTTTTTTTTAATAAAATGTCAAAATCATTCATCATATCAAATAGAATTAGATTTGATTAAAATTATTGAACACAAAATTCAAGTTGGAAATGTTATTTAATCAGTGGGATCATAGGGTTGTTAAGCTTTTTGACCAAAGCAGGAGCAAGTGTCGGCCAAGGCAATCAATTGTTTCCTTAAAATTATTTGGTCAAAAGAAATAATTTATTCAAATATTTGTATTATCAGTAAAATTTTTTCTCTAATTCAATAAAAATGTAGGATTAATTTGTTGCGAGAAAACTCTCTCTCTCTCCCACCCTCTCTCTCTCTCCCTCCCACAAACACACAATCCACAAAAAAAAAAAAAAAAAAAAAAAAGCGACGTACAGATGTCAATGGTGCCAAAAAAAAAAAAGGGAAAAATACTGGAAGAATCTTTGAACTATACAAACCTCAATGGGAAGCATATTCGAGGTCATGACAGGGAACATTCATGACCTAAGACCGGCACCGCTGTCTAGGTATTGTTTGGGAGTCCTGGCACCACCGCCTTACATTGGATGAGACGCATATCGGCTTGTGGAGAAAAATTAGGAAAAATGTGTTCTTAAAGAATTCCCACGACCACTTGCAATCATCTCACGCCTAAAACTAGTTTCTCAAAAGAATTACTTGTGTGATCCAGCACTACTTGCTTCTATGCAATTTGGCACAGTTTCACAGATTTTAGTGGATAGTCCTAAGAAAAAGTAGCAGCAAAGTATAGAAGTTAGATTCCGTTGAATATCTGATGTACAAATGACATCATGCAGATAAAGGATTTGATCACTATGCAACTATAACTTGCAAGTGTTTATGCCCTTTACGTTCACAAACATGCCACTCCCTACTATATCCTTCTCGCATCAGCACTCAAACAACAAAATTCCACACAAGCACTCCTATCTCGAGTTACATGATCTGTGGCTCCTGAGTTTACAATTCATAAGACAAAGAAATCAGTCTGTATCACTATCTATGAGACAAAAAATAAATCATGCATAAAGGAAACATGATATATGTTTCGCTCGTTACACTCACGAGCAAAATGATCAAACATGTTACAAACATAACACTTTGCTTTGGTCTTGTCCATTGGTTTCCTCTTTTGTTTTTGTATCTTGCTACTAGGTTTCTCATATGAGTGTCTCTTGTCTTCTTTGACTCTTTGTGTCACGCCTCTTCTATTTACATCTAGAACCATGAGAGTCCTTGCTCAACTATTGGGAACTTGACACTAGGGAATAGGCCAAAGCTCCAAGTTTGGCTGAGAATGGCTATGGGATAGGTTGAGGGTGAATGGATTGGAATGCACTTCCTTTAGTAGCACCTATGTCACACCAGGAAAGGGTGGTTTGGGTAGGTTGGCTTGTGGCATGGAGGAATGGATAAGGTGGTTTGGTGGATGGAATTGACATGGCTCACGAGAAGAACCGAGATCCTACTACACAACTCCGCAGGGATTACTTGCATAGTGTGCAACTTAAGGGGCACCTAAGTGGCCTTAAACACCTAGGATTGATATTCTTTCAAAGTAAGATAGAAATTTGTGATTTTTACTTGACAAAAGGATGATTGCAAGACTTGTGACCTTGCTTATTTATAGAGAAGGTCTAGGTAGGCCTAAGCCACCTTATTAATGAGCTCTTATTTATGAGTCTTTATTTAAGGAGACTCCCTACATACCTTGACTCTTATCATTCTACATAATTACATCCCTTCGAATTCCCACATGTGTTTCTCATGCTTAGGCTCTTGGCTTTTCGGTTGCCCATGGTCTCTTTGGATGCTTGGTCCCCTTGACTCCCTTGAGTCCTTTGACTTTATGATAGGCCATCAGTTTTGTTGGGTTGGAGGAATAGGCTTGCGTGCTTGGAATCGAGAGGCTCCATGTCGAGAGACTTTTTGTCGATAGACTCCATGCTGAGAGTTTCCTCTTGAGCACGTCTTGCTGCTATTCACTTGGCCCACTCTCGAGTGTTCCGAAGGGCTCTTAAGTTTTGCAACATCGACTTTGCTGCATAGGCATAACCCAAGAGAGGCTGGGTAGTTTTTTGATGTTCTTCCTCCAACTCACAATGATGAATCATATTAGCAAAAGTATGAATATTGTCATCATGAGTAAGGTATATTTTCATGGTTTTCCATGAATCAGGTAGGGACTAAACTGCTCCCAGGACTTGTAACTCATCATGCATTGGCTCGTCCGCATTTTTAAGTGAAGGAATCATTCTAGACATCTACATCATACACTATTGCATAGTATGATTTTAGCGTTTCTTATAAGTTATAAATTTATAAGCGAGCATTCTCCCTTTTGGGGTTGAAATGGGTTCAAAATGCTCCTTCAAAGTGAGCCACATTTTCTTAGCCATTGGGTATTATTCATACATCGAGATTCGTTCATCATCATGCAACTAATGAGAATAGCTCTAGTTTGTTTGTCTTTGTTCTTCTAAGTGCAGAAGGCATCTTGATCCATCTTATGCATCAGGACCTCTCACTGCAAAAAAATACCGAATTAGCGATGGATTTAGTCACGAAAATATCAGAAAAATTCGTGACTAAATTGTTTAGCGACGGACTTAGCCACGAACTCATATCCGTGGCTTATAACGCGTTACAAAAATTTAGCTACGGATTCGTATCCGTGGCTAAATCCGCGGCTAAATTTAGCCACAAATTTGAATCCGCGGCTAAATTCATGGCTAAATTTAGCCACGAATTCAAAATTTAGTCACGGATTATAATTCGTGGCTAACTTTAGCTACGGATTCAAAAATTCGTGACTAAATTTAGCCACGAATTTAGTCATGAATTGATGAATTCGTGACTAAATCCGTAGCTAAATTTTTCAATTTAGATTTTTAATTTTAAAAGCCGCCGACCCACTCGCCAGCTCACTCGTCGGCCCCCGCTCGTGTATGAACCAACTTCCTGCTATTTTATATTTTTGTAGAAAATGTGCATTTATCCAGATTCGAACCTGGGACTAAGAGGACATTTGGAGTGTTCTCAACCACTATGTCATATTAACTTATCTGATATACTTTTTTTTTTCTTCATTACTTTCTTTTTAACTTTTACCATTAAAAATACAATTTACTAATTTAATAAAAATATAAGATATAAAATTATATTTAATAAAAATACAAAATTATATTTAATAAAATTAAAAAATTATATTTAATAAAATTAAAAAATCATCTTTAACAAAAATACAAAATTATATTTTAAAAAATACAAAAATATATTTAATAAAAATCAATACCCTAATTTAATAAACATATAAAATATAAATTTATATTTAATAAAAATATAAAATTATATTTAACAGAATTTCAAATTAGCAACGAATTTAGCCACAAATATATTCGTAACTAATTAGCCACGAATTTAGCCACATACAAAAAATTCGTGGCTAATTAGCCACGAATTTAGTCACGGATCAAAATTTCGTGGCTAATTAGCCACGAATTTCGAATTCGTGGCTAAATTTTGTTACGAATGGAAAATTCGTGGCTATTTAGCGACGGATTATAAATTTCGTCGCTAAATTAGTGACGAAAATGGATTCGTGGCAAATTAGCCACGAAAAAAAATTCGTGATTAATTTGCAACGAATTCTATTTTTGTCGTTAAATTCGTGGGTAAATAGCGGCGAATTTTTTCCGTGGTTAAAATTCGTGGCTAAAATCATGTTTTTTTGTAGTGTTTGTGAGCTCTTGCTTCTCAAGAACAAGTTGAACCTTTTGGTGCCAAATGTCGTAGTTGTCATCGTTTATGTTATCCCATTTGTTCAAACCACTTATAATATTCTTAGATGCAATTATATCTTTTGGTACATATGAAGAGATATTAGTGACTTAAATGATGTCTATCTATTATCTCAATAAATTTGCACATTTTTTTTTTAAATCAACAAATGCAAAACAATTTAATATAAAATTCAAACTCAAACAAATGAATTAAATCCATTTACTACCATACGAATTCCACGTCTCACCATTTCGTATTTGGATTCAATGTATAAATATCAACATAAACAAACGTTAAATCATAGAGTTGGGAGTCTCAACTCAACCACCCACTCTCACTAGGCCAAAGTCATGAATATATTTTTAGCATAAATTTTATGAATCATTCAAATGCATGAATAATGATTATGTCATAAATTTTCAATAAACATTTATATATAATCTTCATGCTGGTGGCCTAGTGGTTAATGCTAACTTGTTCTCCCTGCAGTTCACTGGTTTGAGTCAAGACATCAGCGGTTTGTGGAGGTGATGAAAAACTCACAATAATGGCTTTTTTTAGGATATGATAAACTTATTTCCGAAATTGTTGAAAAAATTTCATTTTGGGTAGGAAAACTCACAGTAATGGCTCAATAATATGTTTTAAGATACAATAAACTTATTTTTGACATTGTCAAAAAATTTTCATTTTGGGCATAAATCTAAGAATTAATAATATGTTTTATGACATTATAAATTTATTTCCGACATTGTCGAAAAAATTTCATTCGGGGCATAAGTCAAAACATCAGTGATTTGTGGAGGTGATGGAAAACTCACAGTAATGGCTCAAGAATATGTTTTAAGACATGATAAACTTATTTCCAACATTGTTGAAAAAATTTCAGTTTAGGCATTGTTGGAGTCGATTTTGGCCCCCATAAATACTTGTTCTTCCGACTCGAATGGGGAAACTGTGTCGAGAGTGTTCGCCATATCAGATGGAAAACCTGTGAAAATCCCACTGGGGCTGTTTCGGCGGGTGGACTCCGATACTCAAATCAGAAAGAATAATAACAAAGTAAAAACTAAAAATAGCCATAGATATGGCCCTGATGGCCTTGGTGCGTGTAATGCATCGTTTGAGTGAATATCGAAACCTCCGTGCGTGTGTATAGTATGCATAAGTATCATACAGTGAATGTTATATATGAAGATATATAGTATGTTGCATATGAAAAGCCATGTGATATAACATATGAGTATAGGTATGAAGTCATGCCTACGATCGTATATAAAATTGAATATGATACCGTACCTCTGATCTTATAAGGTTGATTATGGAGTCATACCTTTGACTGTATAAAATTGGGCGTGAAGCCCTACCTCCGTTGGTGTATATAAATGGGTATGAAACCCCCCTCTGAATGACATATTGTATAGGGTATGGAATCCTCCTCTGATGTATTGAATTGACTCTCTTTCATGTGTAAAAACTGAGACCCCTTTGAGCGTTGCCAAAGCTCTATATTTATAATTTTCCCAGGAGTGTAGAAAGTCTTAGTTTTCTTTTGTCTGAGATCTTTCAAAATTATAGGGATTGTAGTCAAAGGCTTCTCAAATATTTAGGGTTCTTTGAGATTAATGAAAATTTAGAATTTTAGAAAGATTTCTTTCATTCGTAAGAGTCTCCGAGAATTATGATCCTACAGAAATGTGAAAAGATTTGAATTTGGTGGTAATTACCTTCCTTATCGGATAACTATGAATGATTTTGGAAACATATTAAGTAGAGTACCATCATTTGCCCCCACTCCTAAAGGCATTTTGAAGAAACTATATTAGGAGTAGAATGAATTACAACAAACCTCCCAAGAGACCGAGAGGTCAAGAGATCGGTAGGTTAGTAGATCGAGAGATCGAGTCATCAAGAAACCGATAGATCAAATGATTGATTTACTGAAGGAACGAGTGATCAGGCGAGTTACCAAGTGATCAGGTGATCGAGAGATTGATAGATCGACAAGTTGAACGTTCAAGAGATTATAAGACCAACCGGTCGAACGATCGAGAGATTATCAGACTGATAGGTCGAACGATCGAGCGATTAAGAGATCAATAGGTCAAACGATTAAGAGGTTAAGAGGTCAACAGGTCAAATGATCAAGAGATTGCAAGACCGATAGGTCAAATGATCAAGCGACTGAGATACCAACAGGTCGAACGATCAAGAGGTTGGGAGACTGACTGGTCAAACGATTGAGAGCTTATGAGACCGACAGGTTGAGTTATCAACGGATTAGGTTATCGGGCGGTCGAGAAACTGACAGATCGGGTGATGGAGAGACCTAAGTGAGAGCGTTTCAAGAGAGTTCGGTCGAAAAAGTTCAAATGATTGAGAGTGGGCTATGTCCGCCCGTCAAGGAGATATACTTGACACGCTATGTTAGAAAGAGTGTTCGGTCGATAGGATCTAGTCGATAGAATGGGCTGTATCTGCCTATCTAGGAGATATATCTCTTATTGATGACACGTTTTCATTCATTCAAGAGAGTTTAACCGATTAGATGGACCGTATATACCTGTTTGAGAGATAAACAGATCGGTAGGCAGGGAGATTAGGTGATACGTAGGTCGAGAGTCCAACAGGTCGAGTGATCCATAGATCAAGCAATCGAGAGCTCGAGAGATTGAATGATCAAGTGACTGAGGGATCGAGTGACTAAGAGATTAACAAATTGACAAGTCAAGTGACCAAGAGGTCGAAAGATTGAATGTTAAACGATTCAAATAATCAGGAGGTCGAGAAATCGATAAGAGATTGAGAGACCAACAGATCGAATGATGAAGAGACCGACAAGTCGAGCAATTCGAATGATTAGGAGGTCAAGAGATTTAAATGAAAGTGTCTGATGAAGCAGTAGTCGAGAGTGTAGAGTACTTGTGTTATGAAAAGCAAAAGTAAAAGATTCGAAAACTAACTTGGAGTCTGTGTTCCAATAGAATGATGTAACTCTTAGTGAGTGTGAGAGGCTAAAAAATGATACGAGAGAGAATCGGGCTAGACTTTGTATTCGTGAGTGTTGGCTTGTTGTCGAGGGTGTTATAGCTGATAAGGTATTAGGCGTTAGAGCCATGAGAATATACTGGAGCAATATTACAGCTTTTGTGATGCGATTTCGAAAGAAAGGGAGCCGAATCCTATCCAATTCGGTAATAGCCATTTTAAACAGAAAATCAAGAGAAAATGAGTTAGATCTCATCCGGGGGCTAGAGCTCATCAATAGAAAATCGAAAATGGGAGTTAGATCCCAACCTCATGTAATACAGAAGACTGAGGGAGAGAGTTGAATCCCGTTCGGGGTGCCAGGGCCCTAAATAGAAAACCAAGAAAAAGTGGATGTGAAACCCATGTAAGCCGTATGATTACAAGTGTAGATCATATGTATTCGGTTGAGAGTTTTATCTAAGAGAGTTCCATTAAGAGATTTTAATCGAAAGAGTGAGCCTAGTTTGTCCATCGAGAAGATATATTTCTAATGATAAACTCTGTTTGGGAGGACTTATATGAAAGATTTTGTTCAAAAGAATTGGCTACGTTTGTCCATTCAGGGAAATATATTCCTAATGATAGGTTCTATTCGGGAGGACTAGGTGATACTGGCATGTTTGGGAGGACTGAGCGACGTTGGGCTGTTCGGGAAGATAGATCTCTATCGATGGACTCTGTTCGGTAGGACTGGGCGACACTGGCCTGTTCAGGAGAATTGGAAGACACTGGCCCGTTCGAGGAAATAGATCCCTAGGAAAAGATTGGGTGATGATGGCTTATTCGGGGAGATAGATCCCTATCGATGAACTCTATTCAGGAGGACCGGACAACACTGGCTCATTTGGGAGGATTGGGTGATGCTGGCCTTTTCGGGGAGATAGATCCCGATAGATGGACTCCATTCGGGAGGATTGGGCTACACAAGCCCATTCGGGAGGATTGGCGACGCTGACCATTTCGGGAAGATAGATCCCTATTGATAGACTCCATTCAGGAAGAATGGACGACACTGGCCCGTTTTGGAGGACTGGGAGACACTGGCTTGTTTGGGGGAGAGACGGACAGGAGATTGAGAGGCCGACATACCAAATGGTGGAGAGACTGACAGGACATTGAGAGGACAACAGGCCGAACGGTGGAGAGACCGACAGGTCAAACAATTGAGCAGTCGAGGGACCGATAGGTCGAATGGAGGAGAGACCGACAGGAGATATAGAGGCTGACAGGCCGAACGGTGGAGAGACTGACAGATTGAATGATCCGGAGGTCAAAAGATTGTTAAGAGATTAAGAGGCTGACAGGCTGAATGGTGAAGAGACTGATAGGTCAAACAATCGAGGAGCCGATAGACTGACATGTCGAATAACAGAGAGACGAACAAGAGATTGAGAGGCTGATAGGCCGAACGGTGGAGGGACCGACAGGTCAAACAATCGAGGAGGTGAGAGACCGACATATCGAACGGAGGAGAGATCGATAGTAGATTGAGAAGCTGACAAGTCAAACAGTGAAGAGACTGACAAGTCAAATAGTCGAAGGCGGCATAGACCCGCTCGGAAAGATAAATCTCATCTGTAGATTAGGGCGACATGGGTCCATTCGGCGAGATAGATTCCATCAGTAGATTGAGGCGACATGGGCTCACTCGGGAAGATAGATCCCATCAGTAGATCAGGCGATATGGAACCATTTGGGAAGATAGTTCTATCAGTAGATTGGGGTGATATAGCCCCGTTCGGGGAGATAAATCTTATCAATAAATTGAGAATCTCATCGATAGATCGAAGCGACCTAAGCCTGCTTAGGGAGATAGATCCAATTGATAGATCGAGGTGATATGGATCCGTTCAGGGAGATAGATCCCATCGGTAGATTGGGGCGATATGGGCCCATTCGGGAAGATAAATTATATTGTTAAATTGGGATGACCTGGACCCATTCGGAAAAATAGATCCCATCAATAGATCGAGGTGACATGGCTTCATTCAGGGAGATAGATCTTATTGGTAGATCAGGGTGATATGGATCCGTTTGGAGAGATAGATCTCATCGATAGATTGGGGCGACCTGGACCCATTCGTGGAGATAGATCCCATCAGTAGATTAAGACGACATGGACCCATTTGGAGAGATATATCCCATCAATAGATTAGGGTGAAACAAACCCGTTCATTTGATAATGTACCATAAGACAGATAATCAATAAATTATCCACACGAGACCGAGAGAATGAGCGCGAGAGAATTACCTAACGAGCAATACCCCCGACTACCTCATCCCGATTGTTGCATAGTCGAATGAACTTAGGCTGTAGAGAAGAAATAAAGCAAGATTTGAAATTTCTATGATTGGTCAGTCAGTCGTTTCTACGGACAGCGCCAATCTGGAATCAATTTTGGCCTCTACAGATACTTGCTCTTCCGACTTGAATGGGGAAGTTGTGCCAACAGAGTTTGCCGTATCAAACAAAAAATCTACAAAAATCCTACCGAGATTGGCCCTACGGGAAGATTCCGATACTCAAGTCAGAAAGAGTAATATCAAAGAAAAAACTGAAAGTTGCCATAAATATGGCTTTGATGGCCTCGGTGCATGTAATGCATCGATTGAGTGGATATTGAAATCACTGTGCATGTGAATAGTATGCATGAGTATCGTACAAGGAATGTTATTTATGAAGACATATCGTATGTTGCATGTGAAAAGCCATGTGATGTAACATGAGTATAGGTATGAAGTTATATCTCCAATCGCGTATAGAGTTGAGTATGATACCGTACCTCTGATCGTATGGAGTTGGTTATGGAGTCGTACTTCTGACTATATAGAATTAGACATGAAGTCCTAGTTTCGTCAGTGTATATAAATGGGTATAAAACCCCCGTTTGAATGACATAATGTATTGGTATGAAACCCTCCTTTGATGTATTGAATTGATTCTCTCTTGTGTGTAAAAACTGAATCCCCTCTGAGAGTTGCCCAAACTCTGTATTTATAGTTTTTTCAAGGGTGTAGAAAACCATAATTTTCTTTTGTCTGAAATCTTTCAAAATGATAGGGATTATAGTCAAAGGTTTCTGAAAAATTTAGGCTTCCTTGATATAAAAGAAGGTTTAGAATTTTAAAAAAATTCTTTTTCTTCATGAGAGTTCACGAGAATTAGGATTCTAAAGAAATATGAAAAAATTTGAACTTGGTAGTGATTGACTTTTTATCAGATAATCATGAATGATTTTGAAAACCCATTAAACAGGGTACCATCAGACAGATTTAAAAATTAATCTCCGGTCATAGTGAGAGAATTTTTCATCATTTGGCGTTCAAAACATGCCAAAATTAAATCTAAAAATAGTCATTCCCTACTCATCTTGGGCATCCACATTGGGCATCCACATGGAATGATTAATTTAAAGAAAAAACCATTCTTATGAAAATAAAAAAATTCCATCATGGTAATTTTTAAAAAAAATAAAAAAATCATGCCTAAAAAATTCAAAAATAAATTTAAATAAACCTTCCTCAATGCTCTAATAACAATGTTGGGTTTATAATAAAATTAAAAATTAATACCTCAAATCATGATCGATTTTTTCTCAAATTTTTTCGAACCAATCATAGTATTGATCACAAAATGGAACTAACACTTTTGTTTTTCATGACACTTCCCTCTAAATCCGAGTGTTTTTGATACCCAAATTTGTGTTTCATGTTTATGTTAATCACAGACGTGAGACTCTACTTCCCTGTCTCTCGTTATTTTTTCTTATTAGGCAAGAATAAAGGAAGAAGGGAGGGGGACGGTTAACTCCTCATAGCCGTTTCCCCTAACATTTTAACGGACATTTGCTTTGCAGTCAAGATATCAGGCACCATAGAAATATGTAAAATGTGAACGGGAGAGAATGAAAATATGCAGAAGTTTCGGGACCAATAGCAAAGAACTGTAAAGCTAGAAGAAAAAACGGGTGAATGATTTTGACAACTTAGGTCAACTCAGAGTATGTTAAGAAGAAAAGCAAGAAGGATGATTATTCTCAGAACATAGAGTCCAATGGTTCGGTTGTATTTAGTTATTAAGGAGAGAAGGATATGAACCAAAAAGAATGACAAATCCGCTGGTTCAAATACAAAATGTAGAAAGTTAAAAGAGAATAGCTCTAATATTCCATAAAGTGAGATACACCGCAAAGGTTAGGGTAAAATTTTTTATCTTTAATTTTATTATGTTTTTTACCTCCAAAAAAGTAAGTAAAAAATTTTAAAATTTTTAAGAATACGGATTTTATTTATAATAGAAATTAGTAAAAAATAATTCTAAGTGTCCGTTTGGTAGGGCTTATTTTTGAGTTCTCTTCTCCTTATAAGGAGAAGTAAAAATTAAGAGCTTTTAAAAAGAAGTTAAAAGTTGTTTGGTAATTTTAATTTTAAAAACAAACTTATTTGATAGTTTTTAAATAAAGTTAAAAGTAAAAAAATTAAAAATTAAAAGTAAAAAGTAAAAATAAAGGAAAAAAGAGGATATGTGGGTAAATGAATTTATGATATAGACATATTTGAGATTTCATATCCTTAAAGTGAGGATATAAAAGGAATAAAAAAAATAAAAAACTAGATTTAAAAAAAAAAAAAAAGAGAAGCAAAAACTCCTCAAATGAGTTTTTGCTAAATCTCTATTTCCTTCATTAAAAAAAAGCTACTTTTTTTAAGAGTTTCTCCAAAATGGTGTTTGGTAAGTTTTCTCCTTAAAAGAAGAAGATAAGCAAAAAAAAGCTCTACCAAACGGACTCTAAAACTGTTTTTAATTTCTCTTTATAAATTAAAAAATTTTATCTTTTAATTTTTATTTTCTAAAATTAAAAAGTGAAACATTTAAACACAGTTTCATATTTTTAGAAAATGTTTTTTAGAAAATACCATTGTTTTTCACAACTAAACAGATTCTGGGTACTTTAGTTATGAAAAATATTCTTTAAATTTTCATATCTAATTTTCTAATATTTTCTATCTAGAAAAAAGTAAAAAATTTAAAAAATTTTGAAAAATACGAATTTTATTTATAATAAAAAATAATAGAAAACAACTTTAAGTCTGTTTTTTATTTTTTTTTATAAATTGAAAAAATCATGTTTTCTAGTTTTTATTTTTTAAAATTGAAAACTGAAATATTTGAATATAATTTTATTTTTTTAAAAAAATATTTTTTAAAAAACACACTTATTTTTCATAACTAAACATGTTCTTATCATTTCACTGATTTACATTTCAATTACAGAAGAGTAATCACTCCTGTTGTTGGGTATCTTTTCACAAAATAATACAATAAAATAAGAAAATAGATTTTCATATGACATTTTGACAGCCTGTTGAACTTGGAAGGGTGCAATAAAATAACATTTATCTAGACTCGAGCAAGGTTATTGTCATTTCATTCTTGGAAGCGCTGCTATATGTTGAAGAAGAACCAGCATCTTTTCTAGTCCTTTGAGTGGCAAAAAGAGGTTCTTTGGCTGATGGAAGTGACATTGAGTCGCTTCCCAACATGAAAATTATGGAAGACATTGATGGTCGGTCGATGGGAGAGTCTTGAACACACAGAAGCCCCACATGAACACATCTAGAAACTTCATCGGAGGAACATGTATCTCTAATTGATGGATCAAGCAGCTCAAGTACTCTTCCTCCGTTCCACAGTTCCCATGCCTACCAAAATTTCCAAAGCCATAACATCTTCATTAGGTATGATCTGATTACGTCTGAAAGGAATTTACATTACTTACCCGTCCAAGAAGTGTTTGACA